>WEDG01006613.1:0-75633 GCA_017591395.1 Schistocephalus solidus
CCTCCTGGGTCGTGGCAAACACATTACATCTCTCTCTCTCTCTGGGCGTCGTAGTTCAGGACCAAGGTGATTAAACTTTACTCAGACCCTGCTGTACATCATGGCTTAAAATATCCTGCAAAGTCGACAAGTATTTTATAATTGGTAATTAGTTAAATGGCGCTTATATATCTTTGGACTAGACCACGCCATAACATAACTTCTCCAGGTTTTTGATGCGTTCGTTATATTTGATTAAGAGTTCCTTATTTTTAATTATGGTACAGTACCTGTTATTTACGAGTGCATAAGGTTTTGAGAAGGGTTCATCTAGTGCCGTTCTGACTTGCATAGTAAGCCTATTGTTATCTGATTGACTTCGCGGCGGGCTGCGCATGTCTAATCTCCCGAACATATCATTTCCCATTGCATTGTACACCGGTAGACGCCGGGCATTGTTTTTATTTTTCTTGTTAATAAAAATAAAGGACAAGTAAAACTAGAGAAGCTAACGATGGCTATGCCCGCCACCATACTGTTCTTACTGGGCTAACTTTGGTATTAAAAGGCCCCGACAAATACTTGTAATGTAGTCAGTCTGCCTGTGAATGTGATTGTTTCCCCTCGAACAGCTATACACACTTTGAGATGCCGCTCATATAGTGATGTAAATATCGCTAACCTAATATTATCGCCGTCAGTTCTATCAATATTCATTATATAAAATTACGCTGGGAGCATTTATCAATGAGGCTATCAAAAAATGTTATTAATATTGACCAGGACAAGACCATCTATTTTAAAGATAATTTATAAGGCATACGTTTTGCTCCTTTTGGAATTAGAACGTAGAAGAAAGGCAGGATCACTCAAACAACAGGCTCGTAAACTGCTTGTTTCATACAACGTGACCCAATGTCACTCGTGTATGCGCATGCCCTTGAGTGCAACTACCGTTTCAATTGGGATTAAAACGAAGTGATTGCCATTGCTAACAATAAACAGGCGCGTGGATTCCTCATCAACCGTCATGTTGATCTGGACACTCATAAAGAATGTCTGTGTGCCCGGCTCACAGACTAGCGTCCACGGCCTTAAATTACCCGGTAATTCATGCTGGGCCTTGTAGAATATCACCCCATCGCCACCCTCTACCCCGCAGCTACGGCCAACAGCATCTGCAAACCCTGATACCTACAAAATCGGCACAAAGACCTCTGTCACCGTCCTGCATTAACAACCGCTAATTCCGAACGTTGCAGTCCTATTAAATCACCATCCCACTTCACCTCCAACACAGGGAGTCGTAAGAGCTGTACCTTACTCCCTTTCCGCCCTAAATCCAACCGTAATTTTGTGCCCACCCCCTCTCCCGCCAGCCTGTCACTGTCTGTCCTCTAGAACCTTACCATTTTGCTTTCTCCTCTGTTCAGTTCGTCTGACGACGGGTTGGTGCCACCGATTTCAAAATTCTCAAGTACAACTCAACTTTTTCCTATGAGCCTTCTCCTTCGTTATATATATATATATATATATATATATATATATATATATATATATATATTTCCCCTGTGTGTTTTCTGGTATATGAACTCGAGTTTCTATCCTGTCCAATTTACTTTCCCAGGAAACTAATGCGCAAACTTGGAGTAAATCCCTCGGAAAAAAATTTTCAGGCCCAGTCATGAAGCTGATATGAATATTCAGCTGACCTCCAGTAACTACTGTGGAAAAGTCAGATAATATTAAAAAGCTGCCAAGAGGCAGTCAATAGTCTATAAAAACGTTATTATTTATCATACTGATATAATTGGTAATTAGTTAAAGGGCGCTTATATATCATTGGACTAAACCACGCCGTAATATCCCTTCTCCAGGTTTTTAATGCTGTCTGCTGGCAGCTTGTAATTATTACGCAGCTATTCCGCAGTAGCTGATGGATGTCAGCTAAAATATTCATATAAGCTTTCGGACCGAGCCTGAACAGGTTTGATCCGAAGGATCAAATCAAAGTTTGCGCATCCAGTTCCTTGGAAATTATACGAGGCAGAAATTTATCGTTGTCAATAAATATTAGATTTCTTAAAGAACTCTTTATGTCTGCTTTCCTTTTTTCTCAGAAATCCGAGAGCTTTTCCAAAAGATCTTGCCGGGTGATTATTAGAGTATTCGTTTTTCACGACATATTTTAATTTAATTTACTCTACATCTTCTTTATTCTGCATTTTAAAGTATTTCCGTATTCGAAAATTTTCTTAACCGCAAATACTAACGTTTTCCTCAGTGTGCAAACTGCTTTTCGCGTTATCTTATTTACCCTGGCATAAAAATGAGGGCACTCGTACGTGAGGAAGAGCCTGGCGCTGCTGTTGTTGTCACAGTTTTTGCTGGTCTATTAGGACTAGAGGTCTCCTGAATTCCCAAACGACACTACTAATGGAAAACGTCAGGTTGAGAATTTCAACATCAGATGGTAGTGTACCCTCCGCTCATCACACGCTGGTGAACCTAGGGCAGCTGAAGTTGTATTTGCGTACATGAATGTATGTTTTGCTTGGCTGTATTGCATTATAAATGCTTGTAAGTGGACAGAAACGCTCAGTAAAAATATATGCGCCAAACATTAGGAGGTATCAAGACACTCAGTAGTGAAATGCACTTTGTAGGTGGGTGGGAAACGGGAGGAAAATGGAGGTGTAATACTTCATCCCCTATGTCCTTTGGTGAAGTTTTCTTGCGGCATGACGGGCTAAAATGGTTCGTGCATAAAAATGCTTCTAGAGAGGCATTCGCAGCATATAAGAAAAAATTCAAAAAGTTATCTCAAAGAAAGTATTTAGGTTTTTGTTTTATGGTAGTTATTTATAAAAGTCTCTCTTTGACTCAATATCTATACCAGAATACAATATAATTTAAAATAGGAGGGAAGACCAAACTGGTTACTGGTTACTATCATTATATTGAAAGCTGGTCATCTGTCAGTTTATGATCGAGTGTTTTAATTAATGCGAAAAGAATTTTCAACCGTCTGGTTACCGTTAGTGCCACGAAAAATGACACGAACCTGTTTCATACTATAGCTCGACTAAAGGAGGGCTCTATCTTGTTATTTCAAATAAACAACGTGAATTGTAGTTGTATTTTCAGTGAAAAAACATATTCATTATCAGTCATATGTATATTAGTATTAACTTCGATTTCATGAAACCCAGCAAAAGACTGAATTTCAGAAAAAACTAAAAATTGGTTAAATAATGAGTTCAAACTATGCTATGTTATATGTAACCAGAAGTGATCTTAATTTTCGCAATCTATGAATGAACTCACGCCATTTTTGCATAGATCACAGCTTTTCATTCGGTATGAGGGTTACAAGCTTTCTTATTCCGTACAGTTTTCCTGCTCTCATGTCCAACATGTATTGCAAGTATACCCCCACGTACATCTAACCAGCAACATAAGCACCCAGAAAGGTATTTTAAGATTGCCTCCTTTTCCTCTTTTGCTTTTTCGTCAAGTCTTTGAGAAAATCCACCAAACAAACTTAAATTCCACTGTCAATTAAACGTGTGACATTCTTGCTTATACATTTCCATGGAAGGAAAGCAATAGAATTTTAGAATCATTTTCTAAAAATATAAAGCTGCACTGTCTAAGAGCCGTCAATTATTGTGGAAATAAAGTAAAGACGATAGAAACCTATCATCCACACTTACTGCTCTAAGTAAAGATCCACAAAAGAAATTTATCTTACTTTGGTTTTAATGCCTTGAGAATATACCGTTAATTTTCAACTCGAGCCATTTGGCCGTCCAGCCAGGAATTAGGTAGTTGCAGAATTATAAGCAAGATACTTCATAGAATTTAGATAGGGCTAAAGTCTGTCCGAACTCTACTTACATTTAAACCTGTGGTTGCAGCGTTTTAAATGAACTCGTTGTCACCGATTATGATTATGCTCTTTTCAAAAATGTAATAAGGATCCCGTTAAAATCTAAGTTCTCATGAAATCACTAGAGCAGAACAGTTTCATTTTAGCAGTCCCTTATGTGCCTTCTAGCCATGCATGTTTGGCCGCAAGCCTAAACTCTTGTACCTATCAGAAAAGGAACTTTGTAGGAACTCCCTTCGAAAAGCCGCAAGGTAAGTCCAGCTCCCGAAGGCAACGTATGTTTCCGGTCAAGGAGGTTCCTCAGATGTGAATGGAATTTCAGCACCTGTGTTGCAGATATCACGTTTTCATATATGGATATATCCTGTGCAGCAAGATTTAACACCTTTTCTTATCGCAGTGTAGTTTTTGTTCAAAAGAATATAAATTTTCTTTTTGACGGAAACAATTCTTGGTTCCACGATCAATTGAGTAACGAACTAATGGCAGCGATCATTAAGCATGTACATTTTCACTCATAGGTTTGAGAGATGGTTCTGCGGTTGAGCCACTTGGTCTAATTTGGAAGTGCATCACAGTTTCGGTTTGTTAAAAAATCAAGAACTGGACGTAGATTTCAAAAGCCGCCTGTATGAACTGGCATTTCAGTCGCAAAATTAGGAAGCTTTTTTATGCATTCTGGGGAAAATATGCTTTTGTTAATGCAGTAAAGCACGTTTACCCTATCGCAGTCATGGTTAAAGGAATATTACCTTCCTGTGCGCGTCAACAGCTAAAGACTAGAAACGAATTTAAATATGGTCCAGGAGTTTGTCTTCACACCTTGATCTTCATAGTTCGAGGAGGAAAAAACGCACCTTCTCGAAAGGCCAGCTACTTCTAACTTGGGGAAGACGTAACTAAATTTTTAGCAAGGCTACTAGCAGAAAAAAAGTTTTGGCATCAGTGATTTTCATTGCGTGTATGACTTAAGATCTTAACGAGTATGTGGTCAGTCGGAATACCGCATTCCACTTAGGGACTTCAAACCAAGCCAACCTTAAATGCAGCAAAAAGCGAAGGTCCATTTTCCCAAACAAATTTGCATACGACAGTTCTCTGGGGCCCATTTGTTCCTGCTTACTGCATTCAAAATAACGTCGATCGTCTTTTTACTCTATATGGGTTAAGAAATGATCCACTTTTATTAAAAATTTTGACTTTTGATTAGAATAACCGGTAACAGCTGAGCATGGTTTTGGCCAAAACAAGTAAAGGACCTGGAGATCAACGACCGCATGGCTCGCCAATAGAAGCGAACAGCCAAGTTTCAGGAAGCCGCAGGTGTACAGTATGTATAGTGCAGGTTCATCGTGCACACACGTATTTACTATAATTAGTAGTATTCGTGTTTGTCGCTAGTGGTCGTAGTTGATGCTATTCTTGCTTGTCGGTCCGTACCCGGCCGTTAATGACCGTGATTTCACCACCTATGTCGATCCTTCGCGTTACGACTCCTCGGCAATTTGGCTGACTGTCACCAAAACTGATGGCCACCCGAGGCCTCCCACATGGCTTTGAATTCTGCCCAGGCAAAATCGCAGTCCAGAATATGTAGGCCAAAGGTCAGTGTGATTGCTCATTGAATGCGGGAGAGTGAACCATGACCCAAGCAGCTCGCGTTTCACGCAGTCGTCATCTCTTGTGAAACTGTTAGTGATCGTAAAAAGCTGCTGATTATAGTACGCATATGTTCGCACGGCAACTATGTTCAAAAAATACTGCGCATCTTACGCCCCTTTTACCCTTTTCTGTGACTTTTTTCGACGATGGGTTTGAGTGAGAATCCGAAACGTCAGATCAATAAATTTCGTGTTCCAGCGATCGTATCTTCATCTTCTGAACAAGATATGTTGTTCATAAAAATTACCCACGAAATCTTTTTGCCTGCAGCCTAAAAGCTAAATTCTTATTGATACGTTTTTCTGGGAAAAAATAATAAACGAGTGGGTATTTTTAGGTTGTTTGTCCTTATCGTTAGGGATTCCTCAACACAAAGCTACATGCCCAAGTTTGGGACTAAAGTCCGTTGTTCTCGTCTCTGCCGGTAATAACTTCTCAATTATTTTTTTGCCTGTCACCATGTGACCGCCTATGTCGGTTGCAGACTGTCAGCTCAAATGCAAGACGGAAGTGTCCGACCCCGTCCTGTAATTAGGATAAACCAACGTACGCCACACCCATTGACCACTCTATTCTTATCGTTATTATTGTTTACGTCCATAAAATTGGACAGCTCTGTTTAGAGTTTTAAGGCAATTTTATATTTTGCGGAACTACTGTAAGACGTTTTATCACAGAGCGTGAAAATAGCCCTTATCCCGTAAAAGTTATTGAGGAAGCCTCAAGCTATTCGAGCTTTTATCCACAACCGAAATTTTGAAAAATTGAACACGATAAGGAAAAGCATGAGATTTTTTATTATTACTTCCAACTGATTTTGCAGTAATAGAACCTTTAGCAAGAACTCCTTCAAAATAAAATTTTTATTCTCACTTCGGTTACTTGAGCCTGGGTCACACATAGTTGAGCTCTCCGTTATCATGAAATCAAAAAGATAAAGCAATTGATTAATTCAGATAAATCCTTCCTTTTCATATCTGGACGTATGTTTTGATAGTGCGAGCAGCCAAGGCATTTTTAACCGGCAAATGCACTAAACGGAACTGTTACCTCCACTCCAAGTCATAGGGTTCTATGATACAAACGCTGATTTCTGCTTACCCCTGAGTTGACTTCGAGTTGATCGCAATCGCAAGCCCATAAAGCTCGCATACCATCTATCCCGTCAAGCGCACTCGCGTTACTGCCTGAACTTCACGCACCGCTTGCAGAGCTACTGTCTAGACTGCATACGCCTACACCGAAGTCTCAAATTATGAGTCATCTTTTCTTATTGAGGGCCAACACTCATCCTTTGGACCTTAGCCGAACGATTTATTTCGTCCTATTAGTCTTTTGTAATTGGTCGTACGGTTCTTTCTTCTGATTAAGCCCAAAATCACTCACTTCGGTAAATGAACTTGAAGCTCGTTATTTAAATACGGGATATAATGACTACTCTCACATACCTCTGAAAAACGAATTTTTCTAACTTCTTAGTTCAGAAAACAAATAGAATTTTTTAGTCTGTATGGAACCTTGCTATTGGGTTTAATTCTTTTACTCAAAATTTGTCATTTTCAATAGAAAACTAATAAGAACGTAATATGTGACCCAACTCGAGGAGCAAAGGATAGGTCTGTGTATAAAATGGGACCGATTGTAATATAATTTTTATGGATGGAGCCAGATGTAGAAAATGAGAGCACCAAACTAAACGTAAGCCTATACATTATTTTCTTTATTGGAAGAATTGTTTGAAGGATAAGTAGGTTTGCATGTTAGTTTCTTGCTCCGACAAATGTGTGGATTGCGCGATCCGGTGGCTTTACCTTACACCGACGATATCGTTCCAAGCTGACCTGACCCACTTTTATTTGAACCCTTGGCGCGGGCAAGAATGAGGCCCACTCCGCTCAATCTTTCCTTATAAAAATAAAATGGATGCCTTTTGAAACTGCTACGGCGCCCTGATAGTCGCTGCTTTGAAAGTTGCCATTTGACCCGATACTTCGTTCATCCTACGTCCAGCGACATGTTGTGTGACCCTACTAACCCGGCAACGAATGCTACCGTTAAAAAGCACAATAAAATAGAGTTGTGGTTACTTTGGCATGTAGTAAGGTTGCTAGATTATGCTTTATTCCTTAAGGTGGGGCACATATTACGTTCTTGCTAAAAAAAATTTCCCCATTCCTTTTCCTTTCCTTGTGCTTGGTTATTCTAGCACTGTTGGAATACAGCAACAAGCCAAGCGCCCGGGCGTAAAGAAGGGGCTTTTCGTTCGAAAAAAACTCTATTTAACACTTTGTATTCAGAATTAACTAACATTTTTCTCTCATCAGCGGAAATCAGAAAATTATATTTTATCTTTATCTTTGCATGACAGTCAGAAAATTTTGCAATGAAAATATATTCGAAATAAATTCATAATAAAAATAAGCTTACGAATTTAAAATTTGTTTGGAAGTAGGACGAAGTAGCTATCACAGAATTACTATTACTTAACTTTTGGGTCCAATATCTTTGTCCTAAAGAGAAAGAATTACTGACAGAAAGACGCATTTCTAGTTCTATTTTTCACTTTGCCAGTAAGGTAAATTATTTAATTAAAATACAAACAAAAAACAAACCCAATATATCTGACAGTTTAAAGATGCGCGTCCTCTCCTTATGGCGTTGAGTCTCCATTTTAACAGGTCGAACAAGTTTCTATTTGAAAATTAAACTGATAAATATTCACTGTAAGTGGGCGGTTGAGGAACAAGTGTCTAGACGAGGAAGGTTCATAATCAAAGCCATGGGTTTTTATACAATGTCTTCATTATTTCGATCGACTGACATATCCTGTGACATCTTACCTTAGTTACAGGCACTGTTGATCTTCCTGGAATGGTTGCCCCGACGCACAGATAATAAAGTACATGTTGGCGTAGGCTTTTAGGCTAAAGTCTACCTCGTGGATGGTAGGGTTAAGCCATTGCATCAAATCAATGACTCAAAACTCATGGACACAAGGTGTGAGTGCATCTCGGGGACAGCCGGTGTTTCCCGTTTCAACCATACTTTGTTAGTACCAAGATACTTTTACGCGAATGCACAGCTCGAATGTGAGACCCTAATATCATCCTGGTAAACAATTATCAAAGACGATTTTAATTTTCTTTTTATATACTGAGCTTACCATTAGATAATACCCATCTGAGAGAAGGCAAATTATATACTGACACTACAGAGGGAGACCAATCTTATGAAATATTTATTGAGAATCAAAACAATTTGTTTGATTAGAAATATTTACAGAGACGATGTTATAATATTTGTTAGCGCGCAGTCTAATCTTGGGCTATTTCATTTACACTGGCCTTTGAATGGAGTTAGTTCCATTCGTTAGAACATCCCCATGTGGACTAAAAGGCACCTTAGAAATGTATGTTTTTCCCATTGCTTTCCTATCCCCTTAAAATATTTAATATATTTTACAGGAAACATGCACATAAATATACGTTCTTTTTCTCACTTTCTTTAAAACGTACACTGGCTTTATATTTTATAAAAAGAGGATGTGCATTTTTCGGTTTTAATTTTGTTTTCAATTCCCGATAAATTTTGAATCTGGCCTGCCATTTGACGCACCTTCTGGGTTTTTTGGCCTCCAAGCTGCATAATTTCCATTTTCTGAATAGCCTATACAATTTTTATACAATTGGAAAGATACACTAAAGACGAGATAAATTTAAAAGGGCTACGATCACATTGTTTACTTCATGCGGAACTCAAATGACTAGACAAGCATGGAGTTATGTGTATGGATATTTACTGGTATCCAAAATATTTTACAAAAATTACAACCGTTTTAAAGCCAAATATATGAGAGCATTAGAGTTCTGTATTCAGTTTTCGTTTCAGGCACTCGCATGAAAACGCATTTCAAACCCCGAATATTCTGTGATCGAACAGTTTTAGGATTGACTGCCACGACAATCAATATTACCGCCCCAATTGAATAATCATTTAAATCGCAAATACAGTGCAGAATCTCAATGATAATTTTCATGAGTTCAATCATTTACTGTACATCGTGGCTCCTACCGAGGACAACACTGACAGTTTTAACCCCTTACTGATCCAGCGTTGAATATTTAACATATAAAATGAAAGCTAAACCTTACAGCATGAGATGCCCATTTTATGCTGCCTACGTTTCTTTTGAAGTTTGTCTCTAATGTCTTGTAAGTAAGTACATAAGGTGGTGACAGTAGTAAATTATTGATCAAAACATTTGATAATATTCCGCAGGGGTTGTAAAAAGGAAACATAGCATGAGGCTTAGGCTAACATGGTTTTTAAATGAGCCCTGTTATCGACCACCTTTGCTAATGTCCCTTGGGGACATTGGGGGGAAGTCTATATTTTGCTATGCTTTTTCCACTTTTACAAGGTCTATCATACACTTTAAAAGTAATTCAGATTTTTAGTCAATTTATTACTAAATAAGCTTAATTTAAGCATGCCTGATGGCAGGGTTAACAGCTGCTCCAAAATGTTCACTAATACCGGTTTCTTCAAAATTACAACATGAGATTTCACTTGTTTGTTTCGAAAAACGTTTTTAGTAAAATATTGTGTATTTTCTTTGAAAAATAATACGACAATCTATGAACTACCTAAAATTTACAAAACAAAAGTACCAAATTATAAGATTTTTAACTGGCTATTCTACAAACTAAATCTATTGACAAGGGATCGTGCAATATCCAACGAAAACTCTGTAGAATTGTGAACAAATTGTGAGGACTCCACATTGCAGCAGATGAAATAATGGTAACTTTCGATGTTGTCTCTCTTTAAATTCATCCTATTAGATTTGGCAAGGCAATACACAGAAGAATCACTGCAGTCTTATTACATGCATGTTCCTGTATCTGCCTTGGTTAAACTCTTTGATCTATGCCTGGCAACGAATTTTTCCTTCTCACTAGGATATTATAAACAGTTAAAGAGAGCCCCTATGGGTTCTGCCATCTCCGGCTTCCTGACTGAGGTAACGATGCAGAAATTAGAGGCTACGGCCTTACCACTAATCAACCTTCAAATTATGCGAACGCTATGTGGACATAATGTTTGCATCGTTTAAAAATGTCAACTTTAAAACGCTGCATAGCGTTATTAATTCAGCGTTGCAAGGCATCACATTCACACTCGAAAGCGAAGTTCACAGTACATTCTTATTTCTTGAAGTCCTCGTACAGCTAAAGACTGACGGCACATTTCACACATCTGTTTACCAAAGAGCAGCTACTGTGAAAGCTAGCCTGCATTACCAAAGCGACAACCCTGTTGCATACAAGCGGAGAACTGTTGGCACCCTGCTCAATCGAGCACAAAACGCACTAATCTGATAAAAAGCTCTACCAATCCGAATTTAGGTATTTTTTTAAAATTTTTTCCAGAAATGGTTATTTAAATAGATTTTGTGTGTCGATGAGACGATGGGTATCGAAATAAAATGCAAGGAACTAGTTTGCTTCGATCAAATACCGACACCAAAACTTGCGAACACTTCCATATATGAAAAACGTGTCCTGATTCGTTGAAAGACACCTGAACAAGCATCAAAATCGAGGTGGCGCACAAACTATCGACTGCACATACAGTTCGTACACCCTAAGGATAGGGTTAGCTATTTTGTTAAAAAACGAAATCGTTAACAAGATCCCATGTAACAGTTGCAATGCGTTGTATTGTGGTCAGACAGGAAAACCGGCCTCTACACGCATACTCGAACCTCATTTGGCAGAAGGGAGGCGAGATCACATGTCTTAAGTTACCATGCATACGCTGGAAATTGGAAAAAGAGTTTGGCTTGGACAAAACCGACATTGTTGCCTCCTGGCCACCTAAGAATGGTTGAGAAATTTCCGGAGGGCATTTACTCAGCTGACTCGTGAATTAACCAACACATTGAATTGGACACTGTGTACACCAACCTGAAAGAAAGATGGAAGAAGCAACAGCCAATCGAAATGAAGTTCACAACATGATGACAACCATTGGCAGGATGAACTAAAAAGTATCGATTTTTGGCACGTTTACATTTCAACCGTTTTGCACACTTGTTTCCCGTTTGCCAACGACCTCGAGAACCAGCTTCGAAAAGTAACTTAATAAAGTTTCTTATCGTTTCCCAAGGAACTTCTCTTATTCAAAATATATTTATCTGTATTCACAGCTTGGAAAACCTTGAAAAATCTACATAATGGTAATGTTAAGTTTTTCTAAATGATTATCTTTTTAGTTCAAATTCAGATAAGGGTTGAAAAAGCAGTTGTACGGCACTTTTCGTCATTTAAAAATCAGGGCAGCTCTGCAGATAAGAAGACGAGAAAATCATTTAACATAATCACAGTACTCGATGAACTATTGAATCAAAAAAACTTAAAAGGAATTTCTGAAAAGTGATTTTGATGTCATGCAGTTTTCCTATTTGTACGGAAAAAAAAATACCAAAGATGAAAATGGTCGTCCATCACGCAAGGTACAGCCTGATTTCCAACGGTTCCATTTGTCGTAGCAGCGCCGTCATGCAGTGAAAGTTTTAATGTTTTAAGAATAAACTTCTTCCTTGATTTTGCAAAGATTTTCCCAAAATTGAACCAACCACGTGCAGTTTCTCAGCACGTAAATAAAAATTAATTTAATGCAATACAAAAAAACGAAGACTTGATTTCTTTTGAAATTTATCGGCGTACCCAAAGAAAGTCGTACGGTGTTAAAGTTGGTTTTACTTTAACGAGAAGCAAACTATCAACTGAGGTTAAAGGCCTTTAAGGCAGATGTCAGAGGACTTTTCTACTTTGATTATGGTCTTTTTATTACGCTATGTGGGAAGACCTTAAATTTTCAAAAATTACAGAAAAATTGTATTGCGTTAGCATTCAACAAAAACCCCAATTGTAATCTCCTCAAAATCTATTGAGAGTTGGATTTCGACATTCCAGAAATGAAATACGTGTACGGCACGTGAGTATTTTCTTTTAATGCTGAATGCACAGCAAATTAATTTTCACTAATGATAGAAAAACTATTAATTGCAAACATTTTACGCTTCGGTGTGTCTACAAATTAATTCGGTTTGGTGAGATTTTTCTGTTCATAATAATATCATGAGTTAAGAAAGGAAAAGATATTACTGAAAATCTCGGCTGGCTTTATGAGGATTCGGGTGATTTAATTTCACGCGCATATATGTACAAATTGGATTTTGTAGTGGCATTGAGCATGAGAGTTTGGAAAAATATAATTCAGGAGTTGCCACGAGAGTTTATTTTATTCCGCGCACAACTTTATAACTTTTAATTTAATTTCAAATGCAAAAGCAATTGGTAAAGCCTCTAATATGACACTTCCTCCATGATTTGAAAACTCTGTTAATGAATTCATAAAAAACGATCTGTTGACAGGAAATTATGCAAAATAACTTTACAAAAATATATTGATTGCCTGCCTCTTTCGTCGTTTATGAATAACCACTGAGTAATCTGAGAACAATTTATAGATCTGACATCGTTGTTGATACCTGGGCATATTTTAAGCTCCTATGTACGCTTTATTGTACCAGAGATATGTGCTAGCCTGACTGATGCCTTTCTTTTTTCTGAAGAGCAATTACAGTTCGGAAAATATAATCCATTAAAATTCTTACAAAAGGAAACGAGGGTATGTGTACATTCACTGACAGTGGAACGTTATAGTCAACGCCAGTGAACGAAAGTTTTTGATTATTCATCGTCAGTACTGTAATCTACATAACGACGGTGAAAATAACAAGTACTGAGGATATGGTTGGGAGGCGCACAAACAGAGCGAATAAAGAGAAGGAGTAACAAAGTGCAGGTGGTGTTTGATCTAATGAAATATTAACCAAAATTCCGAAAACCTTTTCGACTATGAAGGGTTACTAAAGTGAGTTACAAGATTGACTATCATGGAAGCATCATGTCAGGATATTTCAGTAGCACCAGGATATCGGCCTTTAAATGCACGTGTTTTCTAATGCCTGCAAAAACCGCGCACGATATAAAAATGTTTTCTTCTGGTGTTCTATTCCTGTTTAGGTAAAACTCTATTTTACTGATATTATTATTAGAATATTTGTTCTAACACACATTTGACAAAAATTCCCATTGAGCTCAAAGGACATGTACATTTATCTTTTAAAATATCATAATTAATTCGCCGATAATTTGAATTTGATTAGCGGTTCTATTTGAGTTTATGTTATCCAAAAATGCAAGAATTGTACTTTCACTTTCAGGAATATTATAAATATCTCCATAATATTAAGAATATATTTAAAAAGACACGGGAAATTTGGCAATGTACATGGGCAATGTTGTATAATTCCAATGGAGGATTATTAAGCGGCCAGCTACAATGTCAGTTGAAGGTATATTGCTCAGTGTTGCAAAGTCTTAAAATTTATAACTTATTTAGACCTAAATATAGCTTTTTTTGAAAATGAAATTCAACGAAGACTTAAACTTCTACCAACTTGGTCTAAAGCAGAATATTTTTAGCATGTTTTCTCTAACGTTCCTTTTAACGGCCTTAAAAAAATAATTGTTGGAATGCATACTACTTACGCAATTATCTATGTGTACTGCGTTTTTTAGACGGCTAGAAAACATGTGTTCAAGAGACGGAATTCTATCGAAACTATAATAGAGGTATACTGCAAAATAATCCATATTACAACTTACCTATAGCAACCTCTCCTAAAGGAAAGCGCAGTCCAGAATATTTTAAATCAATTTATAAGATTTGTCCATAATTGTAGTCTAAGATCAGAATGCCAAAACCCAGCGTGTTTGAATATAGTTTCCGTAACGTTATTTAGTAGTTTATTGATTGAACTTTGAGTTTAATAGCTCATGGAAGTTTAAGATATAGACAGCCCATCAGCCACCACGACCGTAAGGCCCGTTACAGAACAGGAAGAGTAACATGTAAGACACCATTAGAGAGCACATTATATTCTTTACATAATGGTTATATAATGCGTTGTAAAACATAAACGATCAGACGCGTTTCACGCGTTCAATGCCACGAAATCAGGTGTCACGAGTGTGAGTGAGGCAGTATTCGTAGCTCCTTGAGTGAGTGCAATTCTGAATCTGTTTTAAAGTAGATTCGTCAGGTCGGATAGGTGTTCATTGTCGAGAATCAGACTGTCATCGTTACGCGCGCATACTTAACGGTTCTCATCGTGTCTACTGAGTGTTTTGTCCCAGATGATCATCTGCTTTTTACGAGGTGTCTTCAAGTACTTATGATGATTTTAACTCATTCAGCAAAGTTTTTGGAACTGGCAAGGCCGGTTCAAAAGCATAGGTACTCTCTGAGAGCCTTAAATCCCAAAACTGCCTTTGACTTCGTGAAAATATACATGAACATTGTTGCAGAAAGGTATCATATTTTCATGTTCTCTCAATAGTTAAAAGGAAAACGAATTTATTTGACTTAAGCTAACTACTTAGGAAGCTTTTAGGTTAACTTTCTGTGTAATTCTTTGATTAGGGTTTACTAACTATCGTAAATAACTAACGAATTGAATTTTGTGCTAACAGAGGAGTGAGTAGGTATTTATTCAAGCTAAAGGTGTTAAATGCAAACACAAGGACTGTGCATACTATTTTCCTTCAAATTCTTAATGACTGTCAAAATTGACGCCTTTGTTTGTACACAGACTTATATCTGATGGATCATCGTTGTAAAACTACGGCTTCGGTACGAATATTCAAACCTCATTGGATTTCTTAATACATCACAAAATTTCTTCCAATCGTGTTGAAAGTTGTCCCAAGGTTAACTTACTGAACATATTTTAGATGACTTTGTCAAAATAATGACAACCAACGTACATTCTTTCAAGTTCTAAAGCAGCGTTTCCTCTAAATTCTGTATGGATTTATTCCTATAATCTGCCTGCCTTTGTAGCCCGAATAGCGATGGCGGACAAGTTAATCCCATTCTGCGCAGATAGCCGAATCGGCCAAAGATTGAAAAGATACATAGTCTAAATTCTGTACCGTAGCAAACTGAAAAAGATTTCACTGAACATTGTACCCCTTCTCCGCCGGTTTCGTATGCCTTTTAGTTGACTGCCCGTCGCATTACGACTGAATGCTGGACTTCCCGATCGGAGCCATTTGTCCAAATGGATTGTTTGTATTCTATCCCATTATCAAGATAAATCGCTGAGAATCACTTATATGTGATTGTAAGATATTAATTTTCATGCCCACTCGAGCTGCTCATTCTTGTGGTCTCCTGCCTTCGTTAATTATTCAACGCGTACTCGATCCCATCAAAAAAATATTTGGATGTGGGCATTACAGACAAATACAAGACTAAAAAGGCTATTTCTGGCTTATTAGTCGTCATCAGCCAGCCAACCGGTAAAGCAGACTGACTTTTGGTTGGGTATGGCTGATTGATGAAGTCTAATAAACCAGCCTCCCTTTTTATTGTGGGATAATTTCATTCTGCCTATACTACTAGCCGTTGTGTGGCTGTCTTCGACGCTTTAGATTGAGCCCCAAGGCTTTATGGGACTAATTCGTCTCGCAATGCAACCATTGAGGACCACTCTCGCGAGCCACTAGCTTTAAGTTTGCTTCAACTCTGCTAGAACGATATTTGGCTGGACCACAAAGGACACTTGAATGCTCCGAGCCCGCGAGGCACACCGTATGAGGCAACCTTCTCCGTTAATGCACCACAGGCTCTCTATTTCGAGAACTTTTAGCTCCAAAAGAGATTATCTTTCACATCCCTGGAAAGCAGTCAGCCTTGCTTGGTTGAAATTGATTCGTCAATTTTTTTAAATATTCAGGACTGCCGAAAACCAAGATGGTTGTTTAACTCTGAAACCTGTGCTTCAGCATGTCTTGCACGTTCTACAAAATGCACGCATTGACCTTCGTTCAGAAAACTGTTGGCCGACCAGTCAACATGCCTGTCCGATACATAATCAGTCGTGGTTCCTTTCAAAAGAGGCAACTAATTACAACTTCTTCCGCCTTCCGGATGCCGGTTAGAGCTAGAGCATAAGGCCAGGGCATAAGGACGTAGTCCCTGTGAGCACACTTAATGATTTATTGAGCCAATAACTAATGTGGACTGCAATGTCAACACAGCCTGTGTTAATAAATCGCTGCTGGTCTTGCGAGAGTCAGAAAAATTACCATAAAGTTAGGAAATGGGCTCTTTCTTCATATTTTCGTCGGGTTTGCGAACGAATTCGCTCTAATGACGAGGCGAAAGCGCGTTAGGTTATTGGAAACATGTTTACTGCTGTGTTCGTATAGATCGGTTCGCATCTGACGTTCGTGTCTCGTGCACATTTCCGAAACGTGCTGACTCATCAAATCCTGAAGACTTTACATATTTAGAGTCTACCAAACGGCTTAAGTGCTTTCGACTGGAGAAAATCGACGCCGTCTAAGGAATGTTTGTGCGCGCGTCCAGCTCATGCCTTTGGAAAGCATGCAGAAAAGGCGACTTCTCTCGATATCAAAGGTATAAATCCCCTGAAAGATTTGACTGTTTTTCTCAGTAATTGTTACATATGCTATTTTTCAACCACCAAACGCCCACTGCTGAAAGACAGATAACAGTGACGTTGAACTTGTTACAGTAAAATAACAGCCTAAAAATCGGTTCTTTCAAAGTGATACTCATAGCTCACAAAATCATGAATACATTAGGATGTAAGGTCTTCTGGCAAAATCTTTCGGTTAATGAATAAAAACTACTCGATTGTCGTATCTTAGCATTTATGTCGTGAGATATTAGTAGGCTTTGCGCTTATTCTTACTAAGGCGTCTTATAAATCAATGAAGGCGTTTTTTGCTAACTAATTTCATGCATAAGGAATAAAAAGTTCTACAAAATTTCATCGCCAGCCCTTTTTCTGTGCTATTTATTTCCAAGTCACTTTTTCTTTATCTTGGTCGCAGCACGATTTTCTATAACCTACACTATATCCTGCACTAACCCCGTAACGAATGCCAAAATCTTGCTGAAATGGTTGTCAAATGTATACTTGAATGGTGGATACTAGCAATGGGAACCCAATAGGGGCAGCCGGATATGAGGTTCAACAAAGTGGAGCGATGGACTATTAATATGAGAAGAACGAATGTTTTGGCTTCCACAGCAATCATATCATGCAGAAAGTTGCCTGTCCGTTGGGGATTCTGAAATCGCTCTCTGGTGAACCAGCTGAAATAAAAAAAAAAGGAGGAATTAAACCATGCTAATACGAACACTAATTAACGACTGCTTAATGGTCGTACATCGTAGATAAAGAAGTCCTGCAGTGACAGAACAACCGGAAGTGACTCAATGACCTGCAAATGAGACAGGCAATCACCCAATACCGTGTGATTTTCCCGGCCGCTGCCGGGCTCTGCAGTCGAACCTAAACAGAAAAATTCCTTGAGCCAACGCCAAACTAATACAAAAAGAGTCACTGAGACGGTTAATGCGCTTTGTGCAAATAGACCGAAAAATCAGCTGGGTAAAGTAATTGAATTTCTCTCTCAATAAGGGGTAGTTACTTTGGAAGATTGAAAATCGCACTAAATGCCTAATTACATGACCTAATCACGGCCTTGCACCTCCAGCTGACACCACACTCCTCCC
Source organism: Schistocephalus solidus (assembly GCA_017591395.1). NCBI lineage: Eukaryota > Metazoa > Platyhelminthes > Cestoda > Diphyllobothriidea > Diphyllobothriidae > Schistocephalus > Schistocephalus solidus. The sequence goes on from WEDG01006613.1 coordinate 18,224, forward strand.
TTGGGGATCCAGGGAGCTGGGCGCAGGCCGCCGTCAGCACGAGTGGTCTGACGAAAACTGCAATTAACAGTAGCGTATTTTACCTGAAGAGCTCAACTTCACTGAGCTTCCAAGACCAGCAGGCTTACAATAAGCAAAATGCATTTACTAAGCACAAATTTTAACAAAAACTGTAGCTGAGGGAAAGACAAGACAACTAGCTGAGCCACTGATCCAATTAAATTCGGAAATAAGCTTATCGCAGTAAAATGAAGAGGTTTACGACAACACCTCATCAGAAGTTGGCCGCTGTTTGACTTGAACAGGAAAATGTATCCGTTCAAGAAATCAGACAATATGGACCGCTGGTCTGTGCATATGGGGATCGAAATCAATCGCATTATTCAGCCTGCAAGGCGGAGTTCAGTAATTTTCCTCAAATGTGAATCAGCACCAAGATCTTTCCACCAAACAGTGGGTGCAAAATCTCCTATCTGCTTACAAAACAATGCGCTTCACCTTCTATGAGTATAGCTTACTCTTTGCAGGAGGTTCGAAGCCGAAAACTCACATAGCTGAGCATTACAGAGAAAATAAACATCACATGACTTTTTGCTGCCAAAGATACAGACTTCATTCCACGAATAGCACAGACACGCATCCAGGATATTTTCTACCTGAAAACTGCGAGAGGAGTGTAAAAAACACGGACTTGTCTCTTCACTACCTGCACTGATTTCGTAAGGACATTCATTAGAATGTGCTGAAATTAACTCTGAAAGACTAGGAAAGATGCAGACTACCAGGAATAGCCCTATTTTTGTTACAACGAAATGCATATCCATTTGCACAACGATCCTTTGAAATCCAATGACTTAATCGTGACCCAGGCAGAGAAGCTTGGCTACGTCCTTGCCCAAAGACTATGTGAATTCGAATTTTCCACACGCACGTGGAACGCGTGTGTGACCAAAAATATGCATTACCGTCTGTTTAAAAAAAATAGATTAAGTATTAGGTTATTGTTAGGGTTAAATTTAAAGTTATGGTGAAGGTTGAGTTTCGGGATATGGTCAGATTTATGCTGAGGATTAAGGTTTAGGGAACTGCTACGCTAGGTTTACAATTCAGGGCATGGATGGGGTTCAGATCAGGGTTACGATTATGGTTTATGTTTGGGCTTCTGTTTGGATTAGGCTGCAGGAAGATCACCCCTCCTAGAATTATGCGTGGAACCAAAATTATTACGTGGCGGTCGTTCCTATTCTCATGTTCTGTTTAAGGTGTGATATAAGTACTCCCTACCGAATTCCTGAACCAAGAATTAAAGCCAAAATTTTTTTTGAATAATTTAGTCCGGTGTTCACCGAAAGAACGCAAGTTTAAAACTATGAGGATACTTTGAAAACCTTACTTGATCGCTTAAAAATCCCATAGGAGACCCGAAGGTTCCTATTCAGGACTGACATGTATTAGAATCTGCCGTAACAAATAGAGCTACGAGTTTCAAAGCAAACCGAGCACGAGGAGAAGAGAAAAAATATATAGATGGAATGCTGAGAATGAGTGTTGTTAGCGTCCTGCTTAGACTTACTCCAATCGCGGATTGAACTCAATACAACAGGATTTACATTTAATACCGTTTCAACTACCACAGGACCAAACATTTCAAGCCAAGAATATGTAGAAGCTCAGCTCTCCAAACATCCCCAAACATAGTGAAGACAAGACCGTGATTCTTTTCCTCAGATTTTGAATCAAAGGGGAGGGGGTGTATAGTGGAGTAACCGTTCGATGTGATCACTGCAAAACCTGCATCGATAATTTCAGCTTTCATCTCGCACTTACGTCGCCTCGACATCCACTAGGCTTTTCATTTTGCTCGAAATTCACCTGGACTCCCAAAAATAGAGCCAAGGGATTCCCATCAAACCACACGTTGGCCTACTTCAGTCAAATCATAATTTGGGTCGGAATTGAACTCGTAAAGTTGGCTGAATAACCAGAATTACCTTCTAAGCCAAAACGCAAAACCAACTTAGACGAGAGAACTGCTGTTTAGTACTTCTGATGCACTGTCACCGTCGTGAAGCACGCCAGCCAAGTGGCAGGACGTTCTGCACACAAGCCTTCCATGACTTCCGTCGCAAGGTGCACACTGTGGAGAGTTTAAGTTCTGTCTGCCTCCCAATCACCATTAAAGACGCGATATCTCGGCTATCTTTGTCGAGCTTACCACAGTTTAGTCTACGATGCCTTGCCACCACAATCTAGAATGATGGAGCTAACGTGCGTTCGAAGCTGTGTTGCCTTACATTTACTTCACTTAACAATTTAGGGTTAGGCACAGAAATAGGTATCCCGATCATTCAGGTGATTTTTTTTTCAAAATTCTAGGAGGCGCATATATTCTCGAGTCGCGTGGCCGAATGAGCATCACATCTACGCAAGGTGATGCGGGTTTGAGTAGTTGTCTAGAGCTTGGGGAATAACCTTTAGAGTTCACTTGATGAGAACGTTCTTGGTTTGTTCTTTATGAAGGTACTGCGATTACATTTAATCTGACTTTTGTAAGGGCTGCCGAAATAAATTTCGCAGAAGGGTTGAGCATCGAATTCCTGGAGGCGTAGCGCTCGATACTTCAAAAACGCTAAGCATAAGATGCCTCTAATGTCCTGAATTTTCCCCTGGGCACAGTTCATTAGAGCATATTTCGAATTATATTCAACGGAATATCCTCAAAACAAAGGAAGTGTGCACAAAAGACTTCCATGAATCAGATGTACACTTTTGCATGCTCGATGTATGCTTACGGAGTTTCGGTGTTATTTATTAATCGCAGCACATTGAGACTGAGTGGAACTTTAATTCTGAAAATAAGTGAGTCAAACACAATCGATTCGTTATAATCTACTTCGGCTTTTTATTGAACTGAGCGCTACAGCTTGGGGAGGCAGAAATTGCCATTTCTGACATATTTACTGTCTTTAGCCAACCGAAACCAATCCTGAGACTGGGTGATCGAGATAAAAACCCCGACTCTTTGGCATCCGGAATTAGGTCGAAAGCTCTGTCACCGAGCCACTACATCCAGACGCTCTCGACAACGACGTGAAATTCGAGTGGCTTGTGGTTGACAGTCTACCCTATCGAAGGCTAAAGTTATGCAAGCCAGTGGCCAAATTTCATAGCATTTCATGCTGAGTGTCCAAATTGTCCACTTACAAGTCGTTGATCTGCTAGGACCTGAGACAGGGTAAAACTGACTGGTGGCTGTTAACGAACCAGCAATTATCATTTTAGAGTCCACACCCTATGTCGTAGCATTTCTTCGCTAATTATTTCTTATTCTTCCACGTCCATTTGAGGTGACTCTAGGCCAGAGCTGTAAAGCAAGACGAGATCACCTATATAATGTACGAAAAGCAAGAGAGCTCTGTTAATCCCTTTTCCATCGTCTTAAATCAAATACTCCCTACATCCAGCAACTCCTGCTTTCCATTCAGATGGTGCTGTGCTTTAACTGCACACGAACTTATCTAGCTACTACCAGCGGTAGTACACGGGGATTTAGGTAAAATCGGATAGGTCAGTTCGTGGTGGCTAAAACTTAGCCGTTTAATTCAGACCGATAAAGTTAACTACAGGCTTATTAACATTGACGACAAAGACAAGGAGTAATAGAATGACAATTTCTGGTAAGCACTTTAAACTTATCTAAAGTTCATCTCGGAACTTTCACTTTTACGAATCTGAGCTCGTTTCTGACAAATTAGCCGTCAGAAGACGAAGAGGCGATCACTGGAAAATTGTGTTTATTGGTCTAACATTTTAGATTCTCCCTCAAACCCATCCTTAGAGACAGTTGCATAAACTGATCGTCGTCAGCCAGCCTTCCGCAACCCCAGGTGATGCCCCACCTAAGTCTTGAAACCCCGACTCTTTGATCAAAAGTCCAAAGCTCTACCCAACTGCGCCCCGCGCTCGTTTCGCCCTTCTTCCGGGGGTTGAGGGGTCCCATATAAACAGGAGAATATTACCAGCACAAACACGATCTATCCTGCACTTAAGTGCTGGTCATTCCCTTTTCACCTTGAAAAAATTCTAGACTCGATATCAGCCAGCGTTCCGTAATTGGTTTCATAATTTATCGATTTTAAGACAGGGGTGAGCACATTTTGCCTTTGGTCTTTTTGAAACTACTTACTCCTGAATTTGCCAATTCCACCAAAAAAGCCCTAAGATTCTAATAATTTGCATTCATGGATATGAGAAAAAGGCACTAGAATCGTCGGCCGGGCTGATTATTTCATTTAAAAAGCGTTCGTCTTAAAATTTCCCAAAGTTGGTTCCCCTTTCGTTAAACTTTTAAACGTAAGTAGTTACTTAGAAGAAATTAGCAATGCCTGACCACTTCTAGAGTTGCCAAGGTTATCAACGACATCGTTGACTGAAGTGCGTCGAAGTGGTGCATTTTAAGAGTTGAAGTAGCTTCAGTTGCAATAAACACCTGACTACAGGTTAATGCTCAAATTTGTTCGAACATATTTATCATTAGAAAAATTATCGGGGACTCTTTAAAAAAATTATTTGATTGAGTGAAGCATAGCCTCCATCGTCTATGGGTAGCAGATTCTGCTAGCTTGGTTGAAGAAGCATAGAACCCCAAAATTACTCTTTTCAAATTAGAGAAAAACTCTGAAAGTTAAATAACTATCCTCACAAATTTGTCTTCCAATTTGTCAATCTCTGAATGAGGCACTGTATTTGTTTGTGCGTAAGGACGGCTAAAATTACAGCGTCTTATTTCGGACATGTTCGAATGTTAATTATATTTTGCACGAACCTTCTTTACATGTTTGCATATTAAGGACAATGACTTCAAGTTCAGTAAACACAAAGTACTTGTTACTGACATCCCATGTTAGGTTGAAATAAAGACGTGGCCTTTATTTCGCACTGTCAAATCTCATGGTAGCCGCTGAAGTTTTAAGAATCGGTTCTGTTAAGATGTATTTCAATTTCATTAAATACGCAAATGCTCACCATTTAAAAGCTCGGGTTAATCGAATAACAATTATCCTTCATCCTTCTCTTACCCAGCCAACAATTACCTAAATACATAATGGAGCCAGCAAATTTACTGTTACTTTTACGGATCTATCTATTCCCTGTGATGGAAACAGATGCTGTTGTTTTGCAGTAGTACAGACATTTTTCTATGACACCACAACAGTTCTATCAGTTTTACCATCCTTAGTGATCTCTATCCAACTCTTTTCCAAGAAGACTCTAGCCATTAACCCAGCTTCAGTTAGTAACTCAGATGAATGACCTATCTGATGACTCACGGGCCTTCTTCCCGCCGCCTACAATATGCTCTAGTGAATGTAACATGCAAGTGGTTTTAGCTGGCCTAATTCCGATGGCTAGGTTGAGTGCGGGTGCTTTCGTTGTGACTAACGGGCGACTACAATGCGGCGAACAATGAATAATCGAGAAAGTTGCCTCAAAATAAAGAATTACTGGAATGCCCATTTTCGGTTTAGTTGCCGTCGTCCACCTGGTGTTTAGATACGACCAGTTGACGACGTCGCAAAAACCAATTAATAACCATATCTATATCCCACATCCAATACCGCAATTCGAACTCTCCTCTATTATGTTGTGGTGCCGTTTTTCCGCATTTACCATGGTGTCTTCGACGTCTGTACCGGCTGCTAGTAACGTAACTTCTTACCCGCGTCGCAGTTATATTGTCAGCCTCCCTTTCCTCAAAGTTTGTCTCCTTTCTTAGTTTAAGTCTCCCGTTTTAGCTCGGAACTAGGTCACATGTGGGTCGGGAGTGTGAGGAAAAGGGCGAATTTTTCGAGCCCATGAAATTCTGTCATGGGATTGCGAAAGACCCAAGTACGCAGACGGTGCGGGGTGCCGCAATAAACTTCAACCTCTTACATATTACTTTCTGTGAAGTATAGCCGAAAACGTCAAGGGAGAACGGAATAGCCAACGGACAGCCCACTCATGAGGCCACGCTGAGTGCTCTCCTGGTCGAAGGAAGAACTTTATTTCTGACTACAAGGCCGAGAACTACCAGTGCAACGGTGATGACTGGCTTCCCTTCAAAAGATAAAAACAAGCGGAAATAAATTTCAATCTGTATATTGAGGGCTTCTGACAGTGAAACCAGACTGAACTTCGTCAATTAACCTAGTTTAGGGAGTGGCCTCCTGATGCAGTCGCCTGTATCTTATCCACTCATTATCGCAATGACCGCTCTGGGTTTTTTTGGCCTAGGACGCAAACCAAAATCTTTGTCCTTTTCAACTGAAATGGGCACGCGTATTCGTCCACGGCAGTCAAGGGTCACTATAAGGCTATCGATCGCATGCATTAAGTCAAGGTCACGTTGCTTGAAAAGCCACGCCTTAGCGCATATCTTAGGGGCAGATGGCATGGGGAACTCCCAAGCATGCTGCCGCCCCACGAAAAAAAGGATTGGAATAAAAACCGACCAAGGCATGAATACTGCAAAACTGGATTTTAACGATTGTGCATGTCAGTGCAGGCTGCTTATCCCTCCAGTAGCCGCTATACAAAGCACGTTAGAATTGCCGAAACGAGGTGAACACCGGGGTTCCCAAGCCAATCTCAAGCCACTCAGTAGGAATAAAGCAACGCTGACTGAACTCTTCAATCACATACCCCAAAGATGTTCTTCTATAATGATAGAACCTCAGTTCCACACAGCAGGAGATCATACTCATCATTCGCCTACTGGTGACCACTACAGCTCCTGTGCTACTGACCATCTAAATGGCTTCCACAATTACCATGATGTTCGATTAGGCCACGGCAGGATGCCAAAAGAAAATCCAATATTTATTAATAATAGTGGTGCATGTGGACATTCTGCAACACCAGCACCCTGCCGCGGAACTGAAAGAAGGATGCTTGTTCCACAGTTTTTCTGCTATACAACACCGCAGGCAGTTGAACACTGTGCTCCAGGAGGCAGTCGTTCGTCTCAATCAGCCTGTCAGTTTCTTCAAACTCAGCAAATGAATCAATATTATAATGAGCCAGTACTTGGTGTTTCAACCGCATCCATGCATTTGTGCTCCGGTCGCGGTGATGAATATGACCAAACGTCCGTGAGAAAATATACATCCTATGAAAATTCCCAAACTCAAGTGAAATGTAATCCCCAAGAGACCGCGAATGTAAACAATGCGTGGGATATTGTCGAAACTACGGTGAAACCGCCTTATTCTACGTGGAGACGAGACGTTTTAAGACGTACCGAGCTTCAGCCAAATTCGTTTTCTCCAAATATAGCTACGAAACCTCCACCTGCATCATGGACACCTAACCGGAGAAAAAATCTGCCATCGTCTTTGCCTCCTGTGCCTGAAGTTGTTTCTTCGGACTCCACCTGGGGAGATCAAAATAGAGAAACCAACAAGCATGGAGACTTTAAAAATCGCCGTTTTATAAATTTACAGAAGGCTCGTTCATGGCACAACCTTATAGGAACCGATGATGAGGGTCGTATTCTCTGCTCAGGTGCACCAAAAATGTCTGCAGAGGCCCTTTTGTACCCAAAAGGTGAGCCGCTAATTTTCGTTCCACGACAGGAAGTTTGTCAACAAAACCTTGACAGTCTTTCGAACTCCAGATGTGAGCCTGACGTTGGATCCGGTGATATGCAAAGTAGTCACCTACCAAAATATTATTCACAGAATACATACGTAGTCACTGATGATCTGAAACCTACCGACACCCTCTATTCGATACCGGTTACGCCTCCACCACTTTGCTCAATCCCTATCCGAGGTAAGTGTTCTATAATCCGAAATGATTACTATCCAGTGCCTTCCGATAAACCTTCGTCAGCAAAACAGGCCCTTCGTTCAACGTGCTTGGCGGGTGCATTGTCTACAACAGAAGTCCGTCTGGCGAGGTCACGCTCCCTGGACTTTCGAAATTCTGAGATGGATCGCAATCCTGGCAGAACTCAAATGTCTTCTCTAAATATATCTCAGCTGCAGATAAGCGCTAGTTCTCGGAGCAGTTTGAATGACCAGAAAACACGCATCTGCGATACGAGACCATGGGAACAACAGCTGCGCTCGACACGAGCCTCACATTTATCCCCCTCTATGACAACTTCAGGTTTAGGCAATAAACAGAGATTCTACCTGAAACAAACAGAAAAACTGGATAAAATAATTCTCGATCCAACGGATAGGAGGATCAGAGCAATTTGTGATCGCTTTCAGTGTGACTTAGAAGTGTATTCTAAAGTTCCGCGACGCGGATTTCTGCAGTATGTCATCGACATTACGGCACCCAACAGGGGTGCCCTGCAGTCTTGCGTAAGATCGCTGGATGCGAATTTGGGTTTCTGTTTGTCGTCACAACTGTTGACGACTCCTCGTACTTATAGTTGATCAACGCGGTTCGTACATGCTGATTCATATTTTGCTCCATTTTCAAAGCTAACTTCTTTATGCACACGTGTGTTTTCTTACCTCCAAGGAAATGGGAACCGATTTAAATTTCCTACTTTAAAAATAGCAAAAACTCTGGATAATTAATATAGCTTGCATGAAGTGTAAGCCTCCTTGCGTGACAGAAACTCTACTTTGTTTCAATCAGTTTTGTTTTTCGGATTTCCCGCCTGGCCGGTTGGTTAGAAGCCTAACGTTTTAACCCACTATAACCTATGCTCCAGTCGCGTCTTTCAACTGTGGATTCCTCAGTAACTGACTATTCTAAAATTATATTTGTGTGCAGAAATTTCTGTCCGTGAATATGGTAAGGGATGTATAGGGATATTCCAAGGAGTCAATTTGCAACTGTTTAATATGTACTAGCGATATATACAGATAGCTATAAGCCAATTCGTTTCCCATTTACTCCGAAAGTAGGTCTCCATTAGACTTTAAGGGCGTACTGAAGCGTGACAATCTTTATTATAAAAGCTAAAGACACGAATGTAAAAGTACGAGTATGTCTTGGTTTAACTTTCTATTCTCGTTCACTTTCGAATGCACGTTATGTCTCCTGCAGCAATGTAATTTAGCAGTCTTTGCTGTCTACTGAAAAAACGTGGCTACGAGGGCCTTCTGTGAATGTAACGTTCACTCAACGCGCTTGGTGTGTCGGGTGGTCCACTCTGGGTGGTCCTTAAAACAGACATCTGCGCCGAGTGCAACATCAGTTATGAGGAAAGGAGCTGAGGTGAAAGTATACTACTTTCACACGTTGATAAATGAAACGAATGTGAAGGCATAAACCCTGTAGTGAATGTAACCTCAGTCGTTGACCAGAAAATATCTGTTCTAATTTTGCTGCGAGATGTTTGAGCTGCATTTTTTCTGATTTTAGCCACTACATGTGGTCGTGAAAGAAGAACTTACTAATATAGCAAGTCAAAATTATTATTTAAATTTTTTTGTCTAAATGTACATTTCAGATATGACGATCCTCTTTTTATCAAAAAAATATCGTTTACTGTATTATTGCAGTGACTTCGTGGTGAAGATCAGACCAACAAGGCTATACGGTGTAAGTGCACATGATTTTTCCTCAAAACATGTCCTTGTCTATTCTAGCCGAATACTGCAAGTAAGGGTAACACCGAGCCATTTAAAAATTAGAAGCATCTTATATGGTTAAGCTGCTCATAAAAAGAGAAAAGCAATTAGGTTATCATGCTTCTCGTGGCATGGGCTTCCAGAGCGCCGGGTAATTGCATGAAACATGTTGAGGGGCCAGCTGTGATACGATCTAAGCGATAAAGCAAAGAATGATGACTGGACTTCAGAGGAGTAAGACAACAGCCACAACCCCCGTGCCAGTAGAAATCACCTGTGGGATCCTAAGCTTCGAATAGTCTGTTTTGTCAGAAAAAATGGGTTTCCCACAAATTTACCCAAAATCTGTCCAGTAGAACGTATGTTTCCGAATCCTTCGCAGTACGTCGACGTCGACGTCTTTGGTAGGACAGTCGTGAATTGGCTAAAGCATCAAGGGGTAGTGAAAGGAAGATGAAGATTAGACACCGTTTGTTGTGGGACAGGAGAAATGGGAGTAACAGGGAAGGCTAAGCACCGCGGATCGTTGCAAGGGGGCAGACGGAATGAAGATGACACAATGCGCTGGGTAATGTAACATATTTTAGGGGTGGCGGTCAGCCGTGTTGATTGCTGAAATACCCCGGGTCATTTTTGACTGTGGAACCTCCAGGTCCCCGGCAGCCGCCCTTCTGAGCATACCGCAGGTCTGTGTTAAGTTATGATAACCAACTTCGCCGTTGCGAGTATCATCGGATGTAGCGTATCTTGATTTGTCATCATGCTGTTTGCAACTAGCAAAGCTTCTGTAGCACATTTCTTATGAACATGATCCATTACAAGAGTGGTCTTAAAAATCACACCTACATTCATCTATCATGGTCACAAAAATGATGATCATTTAAGTATTTATGCTAGGAAGTGTAGATAGGCATTTGTAAACCATGTAGTCTAAACACTTTTGACCCGCCTCGGATAACGTTTTCGAGGATCCGTTTGCATTTACCGGCAAATAGACGCTGGGAGCGAGAAGCATGCAATCAGGGCACAAACCTAACCTTTTTAGCTTAGTTATTTTGTTTACAACCTTATATACAAGTTCCATTCCAATAATTAGATCATGCCCATTTAGTAGTCGATTATTATTTAATGAAGTTTCTTTGGAATTGCGAACTCGATTTGGACGCAACAGCCACGCGGAGTATTCGTTCGTGGTTGTCTCCTCTAGTTGTCTCCACTTTGGTTCAAAAGCCTAACCATAAGGTAGCGGTAGCAAACAAACTTATTTAATGAAGATGCACGGTCGTCATATCACAGTGCCGTCATAGGGCTTTGCGACTTTCAAAAAGGCTTTCGGTGCGCCAGGCCTCAGCCCACCGCACCCTGGTAGCATTTTCTCCGCCGGTTCGCGGCTTCTTTTTCTTCAGACTCGAGAGTCGTTTTATTTCACGGCTAACCTTCACTGAAGGTCGTTCCAATATACGCCACCTGTGAACGCGCCGGGTATCCAGCAGCTAGGCTAACGGGCAACCCGTCTTCCCGTTGGCGAACAAAGTGGATCGAAATGTCCAGATCTATTGTCGCGCATCTTCACCGTGGATAGGTACTATCCGTGACTGGCTAGAGCAGGCAGGATCGCAGCCATACCAAGTAAAAGTGCAATAATGTCAACTTATCTAGAGTACGGCGGCAGAAAACGTCTATGCTCACACACTAACTTGGATGAGATCAACAATGTTATTGTAGACGTTTTACAATTTGTCAGTACATGGTTCCACACTCAAGCTTTCTTCTCATTTGAGAAGAACAAAGGTATCAAAGCATACTGTATTGAGTGATCTCATACGTTTCGCGACCTTTTTCACAGCCGAATAGACAAATTGCACAGTCATTTATGAACGATCACCGATCACTAACGGAACCCACTCGTCCCGCTCTGCCTTGGAGCTCACACGTGAGCCCGGCCAGCAGTCGCAAAACAGTTAGTAGTAGTAGTAGTAGTAGTAGTAGTAGTAGTAATAGTAGTAGTAGTAGAAGTAGTAGTAGAAGAAGTAGTATTATTAGCAGTATTAGTAGTAGTTGTAGTATTAGCAGTATTTTTATAAGTAAAGGCATATAATCAATGCCGACAAAGAGCAGGGAGACTAGAATGGCCATTTCTTGCTCAGAAACCGTCATCAGTTAGCCATATCCAACCCCAAGTGGTGCCCTACATGAGGCTGATGGGGCCTAATAAGCTAGAAATGGCTATTTTAGCCTCCATTGTCTTTTTGACATTGTTCAACCTATTACACATTTATGAAACTGTCCGTCTTAAGTATATATTATCCCTGGAGTTGCAGAACAGGTTTCCTATCGTGATGCTAGTCAAAACCTCGAAGAGTACTTTTAAGCATTCCCCGAATTATATTTGGTCTGGTAAAATTGTGGGAGCTACTGTGGTCATGTTCCGAAGAACGTGCCATTAATGTTCAATGGGGAGATATATAGATGGATAGATGGAAGGATAAGTCCTTGCTCATATCCTTCTGACAAGCTTTATGCAAGCACTTGCTCATAGCCTACAACCAACCGCATTTCACAAAAGATATGTAGACGTCATGGTCGCCTTTTTCAATGACCTGAGCGACTGGGAAGTCTTAAATAACGTTATGAAGTTGGTGCATGCAAATTCATACTCATACTCGGCATGCATAAACCAGTATAGTACTTCCTTTGAAGATTTTCGCATCGGAAAACAACTTTAAATGAAAATCGCATACGCTTTCCAAGTTTGGCTCTAATTCAGAAAACAAAATTGGTATTGGGCTTATTGAATGGAATTTTTATTATATACTCATAGAAGATCAAGGACGCGAGTTACTTTCCTATGGGAATTTCAAATGGAACCAAGTAACGGGAGGTAGTTATCGAACTGACAAAACACTCCAGCAGAATTGGTCTAGCAAACACCTGTGGGTTAAAACTTCTCTTTCAAGGGTGCTTATATGTTAAAGATGAGTAATTGACAGCTCCAGTGCACGACTGAACGGATATACATCGCAAGTAACTCGCTGTTGCCGAAGTCCACAAGAGCTCTTCAGTGGTCGTGATAAACAAATAAGGAAAAGCAGAAAAGCGTAATCAACTTAAGTGTAACCATCGCTCTAAAGATGTAAGCGACACGTCGTTGTCTTTTTAGCATTTGAGCTAAGTTACAAGCCTGGCCAACTCCAAGGCCAAAGCCTCTTCTATATATATATATATATATATATATATATATATATATATATATATATAGAAGAACAAATGGCTCATCGGAGAATAGAGTTGTACTCGTGAATTTTCAAGTTGGTCACACCAACCCGTCGTCAGACGAAATATACAGAGGAGACATGAACTAGTCAGATGACTAGTTTGTGCTACGGGACAGTCACCGGGCTTTTTGGTACTGTAGAAGCGATCGTCTACGCAAAAAAGAACTCACTTACCTTTACCAGTTATTCTGACTCAACGGATACCCAGTTAGTTTTGTGAAAAGCTGCCTCAAACACCAGAGGCAACCACAAACCTTCGGCTCTAATGGAGAACCCGGACCGTGTAAATTCTACTCCCAACCTTACATGCAGTGCATCTCCGAAGCGATCGCTCGACAATTAAACTGGTTTGGCATCTCCAATACGCACAAACCGACATCGTCCTTGCGCGCAACACTATCCCGAGTAAAAGACCCTATACCCAAAGAGCAACCAACTAATGTCATCTACCGCATTACGTGTGCTTACTGCTCTTACACTTATAGTGGTCATACCGGCTGACGACTTGGGATGCGTATTACGGAACATAAACTAGCCATTCGTCGACGCAACCCATGGTCACTCAACTTTGCGCATGCCCTTGAATTCTACCATCGCTTCAATTGGGACGGAACCGAAGTTGTTGCAATGGCTACCACCAAACAGGTGCGTGAATTCCTCGAAGCGTGGCACTCTAACACGACCAGCATCAACCGCCATGTCGATCTGGACTCTCAATAAGAAGGCCTACGAGCCCGGCTCACTGATTTGCTTCACAACCTAACCACAGCCGCTTATCATTTCTGGACCATTTTGAATCTCGCCTTCTCGCAATCCCCCCCCCCATCTGACATGGCGAACAACAGATGTAACTATTAATACCTCCAACATCGGTGCAATTACCTCTGTCCTCATCCCGCATCGACGAACATTAAATTTACCGTCTGCAGTCGCATTTAGTTGCCATACCACTACGCCTCCGACAAAGGGAGCCCTAACAGCCCCGCCCCCCTAAACGGTCCCAATCCACTAATGTGCCCATTCCTTACACCCCAGTTGGTTGTCTGTCCTTGTCTGTCCTTTAGCACACACTGGTCATCTGACCAGTTCATTTTACCTCTGTTCATTTCGTCTGACGACGGCTTGGTGTGACCAAATTGAAAATTCACGAGTACAACTCTATTTTCCGACGAGCCCTTTTTTCTTCAATATATCATCTCGGAATGCACTCTATCTCAGCTATTCAATATATATATATATATATATATATATATATATATATATATATATATATATATATATATATATATATATATTTCGAAGTAAAGAAGTAATTTAGGAGACAATTAGTACTTTTTTAGGTAATTTTCAACGCTGGTTTACCAGGTCGTCGTCAAACATGTGCTAAGCGTGCAAAAAAAACAGTTAAAATTTGAAACGTGTCAGAAGATCGATATTGCTGCATCTGTCCTGCCAATAGCTTTAATGGTGGGTGGACATCTGGTTCGGATTGGCTACCACCTTTTCCACGTTTTCTTGAGATTGTTGTACACGGCATTCAATTCGATGTGCCGATTAATGGACAAGTCATCAGAATGAATGGCCTCTAAAAATTCCCGGCTTCTCTTCAAGTGGCAGAAGCCAACAATGCGCGTTTTGTCCCATGCCAATTTGTGACCGGTTTCTAGTGCATGCAGGGCAACTTGAGACAGGTGGTCTCGTCTCTTTACAGCCAACTGATGTTCGTGTATGTGTGTAGAGACTTATTTTCCTGTTTGGCAGCAATACACCACATTAAAAATGTTACATGGGATTGTGTAAATGGCTTCTATTTTTATCTAAATAGCCAACCCTATCCTTAGGATGTACAAGCTGATTCGAAGTGTAGTTGTTGGTTTGTGCGCCACGTTATTTTTGGTGCTTCCACAGGTGTTTTTCAATGAGTTTAGACATGTTCCTTATCCTTTTCTTTTAATTCCTGATGTCTCATGCATCTATGTACAAAATCTCTAAAGTAACCGTTGCTAGAACACAGTTTAAAAGATAAAATAGTTCAATTTGGTTAAGTTCAGTGGTTGAACAGTGGGTTTTTGCTCGCTTAATGAAGGTGTTGACAGTGCTTCGTTTGTGGGCCACAGGGTGGTTGCTCTCATAAAGTAGGGTCAAAAGCGCATTATCTTCTTTGCGGTAAACTAATGTTTGAAAGGTCTCGTCGGTTAAAGGAGACCGATTGGAAACACTGCACAGTATTATTAATCCGACGATACCTGTACAAACCTTTACGCTCGGACACGAAATTGACAACCAATTACCGTTTCTTGACGTCCTTCGACAGCAAAAGACTGACGGGACCTTTCAAACATCAGTTTACCGCAAAGAAGCTAAAGGTGATGTTATTCTACATTATGAGAGCAACCACCCTGTCGTTCACAAACGAAGCACTGTCAGCACCCTCATCAATCGAGCAAAACTCACTGTTCTACCAGTGAACTTTACCAAATTGAACTTACTTATCTATTTTAAATGTTTTCTAGCAATGGTTACCCTACAGATTTTGTAAAAAGATGCATTAGGCATCACGAATTAAAAGAAAAGGATAAGGAACTAGATTTTTCCGATCAAGCGCCCACATTAAAAAATGATAAAAACTTCCATACATTAATAACGTGTCTGAGCTCATTGAAAGACACCTGCGGAAGCACCAAATTTACGTCGCGCGCAAACCAACAACTACACTTCGAATCAGCTTGTCCATCCTAAGGATAGGGTTGGCTATATAGATAAAAGAAGAAACCGTTTACAAAATCCTATGTAACATTTTTTATGTGGTGTATTGCTGCCAAACAGGAAAATAAGTCTCTACACACATACACGAACATCAGTTGGCTGTAAAGAGACGAGACCACCTGTCTAAAGTTGCCCTGCATACACTAGAAACTGGTAACAAATTGGCATGGGATAAAACGCGCATGTTGGCTTCTGCCCATTGAAGAGAGGTCGGGAATTCTTATAGGCCATTCTTTCTGATGACTCGTGTTTTAATCGGCACATCGAATTGGATGCCATGTACAACAATCTCAAGAAAACGTGGAAAAGGTGCTAGCCAATCCGAACGAGATGTCCACCCACAATTAAAGCTATTGGTAGGACTAATGCAGCAATATCCATCTTTTGGCACGATTTAAATTTTAACGGTTTTCTGCACACTTACCACACGTTGGACGACGACCTGGGGAACCAGCTCCGAAAATGACCTAATAACGTTACTAATTGTTTCCAAAAAAACTAATTTACCTTTAATTAAACTTCTTGTGATGCTCCTGCCTGTTCCCTAAGACGATTGGTGAGCCGCACACTATCATATATATATATATATATATATATATATATATATATATATGAAATGGAACCGACAAAGACAAGGGAGACCGGAATGGCCATTTCTGGCTTATTAGCCGTCATCAGCCAGTCATACCCAATCCCAAGTGTGTCACAACTGGGATTTGGAACATACATGTTCCTTAAGCAGATCGGTGAGCCCCACACTATCATCATATTGCCGATCACAACCGACAAAACAACGAGCCCGTGGCTCAATGGTAGAGCGTTTGACTCAAATACCAAAGGTTGCGGGTTAGAATCCCAGGTGTGCCACACTTGGGATTGGGTATGACTGGCTGTTGACGGCTAATAAGCCAGAAATAGACATTCCGGTCTCCCTTGTCTTTGTCGGTTCCACCTTATCAATATATGCTACACGTTGCTATGCGACCGCCTGCGAGAGCTCTAGTCTGAGCTCCAGGGCACAACGGAACATACATGTTCCTTAAGCAGATCGGTGCTACTTATATCATGGATAAAGATGACAACGTTAATAAAGCGAACAACATTCTCAGTGATATTGAGGCCTACACTCTTCTTGCCGAAGACCCGACAAAAAAGCAAGCCACAGCCATCAAGAAAAAGGCCAATGAGCTCGCCCGCCTGAAAGTCATAAGCTCAGCTGACTCAAAGTTTATGAACCTCGGAGATCCCCGTATCGCACGCGCACACGGTCTACCGAAAGTGCACAAACCGGATGTCCCACTGAGGATTATAGTGCCACTGATCGGATCACCTACGTACAACATATCTAAGTGGTTGTACAGGCACCTGAAGCAGCTAACGCATGGATCCGAATACAGCATTAACAACTCTCACGCATTCCTCCAAACGATCAAAGGCCTCAAAGTAAGTACTGGTAAATGCCTCTTGTCTTTCGACGTCGTTGCCTTGTTTTCTTCTATACCGCATGACTTGGCAATTTAATGCGTAGCTCAACGCCTACAGAACAATCCGGTTGAAATTCCAACGTAGCATGTTATAGAACTGCTCAAACTGTGCCTTAGGAACTACTGTCAATTCGACAATAAATACTACCAACAGGTAAAGGGCACCCCAATTGGCTCGCCAATATCAGGAATACTCGCCGAATTGGTTATATGACGACTAGAAAAAGAGGTTTTCCAAACTTGCAAGCCCAAAATCTGGCTTCGATATGTAGATGACACCTTTGTCGTAATAACGGACTGCGAAGTTGAGCAAATGCATCAGAGGCTGAATGGTGTTTTCCCAACCATACAGTTCACTCGTGAAGAGGCAGTAGGAGAGAGCCTGCCATTTCCGAACGTTAGAATCCAAAAGCTACACGATGGTAGTCTCGCAACAAGCGTCCATAGGAAATGATCTAATGCTAATATTATCCTCAACTATGGAAGCAACCACCCAGCAGCTCGCAAAAGAAGCTGCAACCGAACTCTGTTCCAACGGGCATACCGTTACTGCAACAGCGATGAGATCCTTAAAAAAATAGCTTGCTTACCTAAGGCATAACGGGACGAGTGAGTCTTGTAACCGATCGGTGAGCGCCCCACTACCATATATATATATATATATATATATATATATACTTATGTTTCATGGAGCTTTCGCATAGTTAATGTCTTTTTACATGTTTCATTGGACAAAAATTGCGCTTTCTTTAAAAGATGTAGGTTACTGTGATAATGCCTCGGTTAAGTAAAATGTAGATGTGAGATTTATCATGTGTATTTATTATATAATGCTACCTAATTGGAAAGCTGCAGTTGCAGGATGTAGGGTGTATTTGAGTTAAGTAGGACTAGAATGACGTGTGCTAATGGGCCTTAATTATGGGTTGTAATATGGGTGTTTGCGTCTTGTCTTAGAGCGCTGACCGGGAGCCATCGAACACTTACTTCGAGCAAGGAGCAGTCAAAAAGTTTTTAACGACGCACCGTGAACAGTTTTAGCTAGTTTTTTTACCAGATACGCGAGTGTCAATGTCCGCCGTTAGGGATTCCTGGCTCCCAGCACGTGCATGCTTTGTCGTCCAAATCTACTCAGCAAATGCTGCAGCGTCAGTTAGCTTTCCTTTTTTGCCAACCTAGGACCAAGTCTCGCATGGTAGGTTTCCGCTGTGTTGTTGTACTTTTGTGCAAAAAAGTATCATGTTAACACCTTGGTAGGCCAGGTTTGCCTTTACGAATGCAGATTATTTGCTGATACCTTATGTAGGTCACAGCCATAAGTAGAAAGTGCATTAGGTAATCCAGATAGACAATTAATGGTTCATGTTCGGCTGAACATGCATATAGCGCAAAAAGAAACCATTCCACAGTGTCCATTACGGTCCCTTTTTTTCTGTTGCTGATATACAAGGTGTACAAAGCCTGGCAGTTGAAAATGCATCTTAATGGGATTGTTTTCTTTTATTTCGGATCTAGTATAGTAATTGTGTCAAAGGAACTCAGCACCACTGAAGACTGCCATTCTACCGCATTTTTGTACTCCCTGAAAACCACCTCGTTCGGGTTCTACTCTTTAGTAGCCTCTTTTCGTGCAAAACCTATCAGAAAATGTCTGGTACATGCCTTTTAACCCCGAAAATATTGCAGCTTTCAGCCCGAAAAATAGCTTCCTTCGTAGCTGTTTTCTATCACAACTTTTCCACTGTTGACCATTAAAGACTCATTTAAGGGTTTCACATAAAAAGGCAAAGAGACCAGCCTTTTTATTGTTTCGTATCTGCATTGGCCAGGACATTCGAGGTACCCTAACCATCACAATGTCGGCCTACTCTCCCGTTAAGGAGGACTTACTGGAAACACCAGCTTAAGTGCCGTATTGTGCACATAATGGCTAGAGTTCGGTAGCAGCAACCAGAACGTTTCGGCTGCCCTCCAAAGGCACGCCCAGCGTTCAGCCCAGGGCATTAGTGGCAGAGAGAGATAGATCGATAGGTAGATAGATAGATGGATATATATATATATATATATATATATATATATATATATATATATATATATATATATATATATATATATATGTATATATAGAGAGAATTTCATGATCAGCTGTGGAGTATCCATAGATCCATTCCCCGATATCTAAGATTGGTTGGCATTGCGAACGCACTATGAACCCTAAGACGTGACGGCCTGGGTCATAGCGTGCTGTGACGCGGCTGTGACAGAGCTGGGACCTACAGATCCTTTTGCATCCCGCCCAAAGGAAAGCAACTGTTCTTACTCTAAAACTCGTCCTTTTGCAAGCAGTACCGCTGGAGCTTTTACATGCGTCCGCATATTTGTGTAACTGATGGCAAGCAGTGATAATGCACCCCTGCCATCAAGCAATCAAGCAATGTTCTTGGCCCAGACTGACTTGGTCCAGTCCAGTGCTCACTCTCCCGCATTCTTGCCCCGACCGAGATGTTCAGATGTCGGCAAACCCAACCGTTCCCTCCCCCCCATAATTTCGTTCTTACCTGGTGACCATGCGCGGACACTTAACATGGCGTCTTTGCATTATCACTTCTCAAAATTAAAAATTACAGATCCCCTTACCAAGAAAACACACAAATGATGGAGCCACCTGAGCAACTGAAACATTCGCAGCAGTGGCAAGCAGTATCTGAACTTTCGGTGCTACAGATGCTTGGTTTTTAGCTATTAAACATGATTGAAGTACTGTGAAACTAGTATCACAACCTTATGGCTCGTAGAGTGCGAATATTTAATGGAATCTGGTCGGTTACGTCTCAACCATTTAGGTTATTGTCCGGCGTACCCAAAATGATCCGGACACTGTCATTTAACTACATGCCTTACTTTTAATATTTCGCGAAATAATTAACTTCACAGGAAGATATCACATAATTTACACCTCATACAAAATCTTGAAAATTGACTGAGGAGATGGAGCTGCTTCCTTCAGTAGCCAACGCGTCAGAGAATCACGGATAGGGAAAAAAGGCTTCAGAGAAATGCGAAACCACTCTCAGGCAATTATACTTCCAGCAGGCGGTTATTGAAATGGATGAAAGCAATCATTCATGTCGTGTATGAGTGTCTACTTAGGGGACTACATTGAGAATGAGGCCTCAGCGTCTCACTGTCAGTCTATCAGTCGGGCGCTCCATAGAACCAAACATTAGGCTGACTGCAATGCCCAGGTTATCCGTCATTTGGTAGCCATATAAGCCACGGTTAAAGTCACTTGAGTCTTGTGAGTCGCCTTGTACATACTGAGGAGTATGCGCAGAAGGTTGACCTTACTCTCTTTCCTCTACAACATTCTCATACAAGTGAGATCCGAGCAGCCACTGCCATCCCCGTCGTGGGAAGTTCTGGTGTTTTGTGTGAGTGGCACGTGCAGACGGGTACTCTAGCTCTGTCAGCCATTGCGCCTTTGCTCAGTAGCAGTAGGTTAACCAGCTCGAAATATAACTGGTGCATGAAAGCTAGTAGAGACAGTGAGGTTGACTTTCAATGCGTACTACCAACTTTAGACACTCGGATACGCTTAAAGCGCTCTCATCGCGCATTTGCCTGATCGAGCAATTGCGACTCAGTTGCAGTGAGACAGAGGGACTATTGCCTGGAGCACCAGCATATGTCTCTCGCAGTCGCAGAAACTACCCGTATGTGGAAGTTTATTTTGGTCACCGCATGGTGCTAATCCACCACATGTATGCAAATGAAAACCTGCGGCAGAACGCCACAGGTCAAACTTTATCACCACACCTCCCCAGCATACAAACCATATCAAACCATCGCGTACCATCCATCATAGTCACGGAATAGGCTACTCGGACTTCGATGGGAAGTGTGTTCCTCGACTCCTCCTTCATGTGGCCTCTATGAAATAAACGTACTTGATATCGCTTACTTTTTGTGCAAACCTGGTGTGTTGTATTCCGGGTTCAAGCCGCGTGTGGCACGCGTATACGGCTGCATAACTCTGGCTACACCCGCGTCCGTTTCAGCATCAGTTGGTAGACCGGTTGGAATAATTGGGTGGAGCCTGGGAGAGGGAAAAGCTGGTGAGATCAACCCACAGCGCACATTTATCACCACCAACAATTGAACAGGCTTGAATTTATCAAGACGCACGGAAAGCCGTAGCTTGGAAGGATGTCAACTGACTAGACAGTTCGGTCCTCCTCTCGAGATGGAGGGTCAGGTTGCGCGGGCTGCTACTTGGTGTGGACTCTATGGCACGTCCACTGAGTTGAGATGCAAGCCGTTCACTTAGTTGTTTCTGTGAAATTATGGTCCACTGTATGCGGATCAGGCACGTGAGACCTGCGAGCCACCGCTCCAGATTCCAACTCCGGTCTTTTTGGCTCTGTCTTGGCACCGGGCGCCGGTGGGTGAGGAAAGGGGGAGTGCGCTAAATTACGCACCAAGCTACTGTCACCTGACGTCAAGGCACCGCCCCTCCACCAACCTTCCAGTGGAGCACACAGTAGTCGTCGCCTGAAGACGGGCGAACTCTCAGATATTCCTATGTGAATAGTAGGCTCAAAGAACAACAAAAGACTCATGTTTGTAGTTCGTGTTTCACCGAAGGCTCAGCTGACGCTGGGGGCACTTTCAAAAGCCCAAATACAGAAGATTAGGTCACGCATTAGTTAAATAGCCATCACAAACGAAAATGCGATTCGCAGAAGGTACTCGAGAAGAAAAAGAAGATGGTGAGGATGATGAAATTGAAGAAGAAAAATAAAAAGATAGGATTGCTAGGACAATAAATGTCTTCGCCTGAGGTTTTAGGTTTCCAGCTCGACCCCATCTTCAGAGACAGCATCAAAATTGGGAAAATCGTACACAGGGAGTTGTAGTATTCGTAGTTATGTAGCCGCTATGCTACTGCATACCTATGACAATTAACGGCTCCCCCTCATTGTAGATGATTGTCCTCTGGTGTGCTAACTGCTTAATGGCCGGCAGGTGGGTCATTATCTGCTGAAATTTCACTACACGCGTTAGAGGTTTGCGTGATGAGGGCTCAGCCACCTGGTTCTCCGGCATCGCCGTTGGAAAATGTATTCGTTTGGGTGCTACCCCGGTGGCTGATTACTTTAGTCAAACTGAATGTCAACACTGAAAATTGGGTTAGAGGTCATTTCACATGTCCATTGACTAAAGCCCATAAACCATCGCTAAAGGAACTCGCGGTTGACGCGATTTTCACCCCTCAGGAGAAGTTTGGCCTCATTGAACTTGAATATGATGCCGGGTCTCGTCGAATGAACAGCGACTTGATAATTAACATCATTTTGGTCTGTTGTGTTGGAAGACCAGTGACTCTAACCGTTGTAGGACCGCCTTAGCTATGAATCATGAAATCGCCGATTACATTTCTGTTCCCTTTATCTACTCGCAGGTTCTTCGTCAAACCTCAAGTACGTCCTGAGACAGAAATGCAGGAGCTGGAGTCCTTGAGCGTGTCTGAGGCGATTCCCCGTTTCATCATATCTGTCTTTTAGGAGTGCGTCGATGGTCTCGACTGCCAGACCCTGTGGGACAAAATAACAGAGAAGCGACATCAATAGATACCATGATGTCAGTTCGCAGGAGGTTCGTCCCTTTGAGGTTCATTAAATCAAGCCAAGACCATTTCTTGCACTCTCGCCCTGGTCGGTCAGCCTGCACCCGAACCACCCCTCCCCCGCAAGATGCACAAAGAGGCTGGCCTCTCCGACCCATCGTATTTCTCAACTGCACTCCAACTTTCGGACTGACAAAGTGGCTATTTGGGCATCTGAAATTTCTGACCATTGATTCAGACACCAGTCAGTTATTTAGCACAATTCTTGGAGAAAGTTAAATAGGTAGGGTTTCTGCCAAGTGACGTCATGGAGAATAGGACAAAGTGTGCACTGTTTAGTGTTCCTTCACTGGAACTTCTTCCTTTTCTCTTATTGGGGCCCTGACAGTCCTCTCCTAGTTTGACTGATGAGGTAATAACTTTACCTAAGTTTCAATTTCCTTTGATGCTGAGACCGACCACAGTTAAGTCATTAGGTAGTGAAAAAAGCTGACTGTCAGAATTAATTGGTCCTAGTAGGACTGAAGATCAGGCTGCTGCCTCACCTTCTCTTACAGTGACATCAGTTGTATATTTCTTCAACGAAAGCTCTGAGTCCCGAAAGTCCTGTTTCACCTGTCTGTGGAAATTGCACAACGCCAACTTGACCCTACTTTCCCACATACGCACAGGGACAAAACAAGGTAACGAGAACTGCGAAGGGACTGTAGGGCAGTGAATGACTTGACATTGAATATAGCGTGCATTAAGGTAGATTTAACCACGTCAATCACTACGTTCACTCCCAACTGCAGGTGCGCAAATTAGAGCATTTTTCACTCCACAGTGGATGTGTTAGCTCATGCAATTGAATTGAAATTTCAAGACGTTTTTTTCTAGAGAAGAAAATATTTTATATGTAGAGTTGCAATACGGATTGATTTGCGGCATAATTCCCAGCTGTTTCACTCCCCTCAGTATGCTGGCTTTTAAAGGAGTTTCCTTTCGACTGTCTAAAAGAACTACACTGTAAAATAGGACTTCTTATGTAAAATGGAGTTTTTCCAATAATATTCGGTATCCTTATAAATTCACATATATTTGATGGAAAATATGAAAAGAAATTGCTTTCCTGTACTACTTTGGTAGAAAATTGCGTATTCTTCCACCTTTATACTTGAAGAAAGTGTAGTATAAAACCGTGATGTATCCATTCATAAAGCATTGTATGTGTCTACTTATTAATTTTCCTTGTAAAGATTATTACCTTGTCAACATCTTGTGCAACATCTTATCAGCCTGCTATGGCTTCTTCATAAAAGCACCAAGGTTTTTCCGATTTCCTTAACATGGAAGTCACAAAGCTTGTAGTTGAGAAACCCTGAAGTCAAGAGTAACAGCAGGTCAAGTTCAAAATTATTATGGAATTGAATAACGTTTTTTAAACCAAAGATACCTTTCCTTTAAATATATGGCTAAACGGAGACGTAGTTTGCTTTTAAATGAGAACATGAAAGAATATGTTAATTCCTATTTTCTATAAAATATATTCAAGTTTCTAAGGTAATTGAAAATCTGTTTGAAATGTCCTTACTACTTGATCGATCCTTTTGAACAGAGTAGTTTTAGTGGCATTTGAAAGGAACCTTCGTTCGAATTCGTCATTCCGATGCGACTAGAATACTTAGGGGTCATCCTGCACGTTAATCCATCATCTTTAAGTCATATAGTTTTTATCAAAAACAGATTTTAGATTGTCAGTTAACATTTCATGAAGCAGCACATCTGATGCACTTGAACCTTTCAAGCTCATGCAAGGGGCGTGGGTTGGAACTGCCGGGAAAACTCGTTTTGCATGGTCAGTACTCTGGATGAGGGATTGAAAGCCAGTGATACTAGTTTCTTACTTTTGCCCCTGTGGCACTCCCGGTCTGTTTCCAATCTGAGCAGCCTCTTTCTTGTTTCTGTCACACCCTGATTCATCTTGCGCGGACCACGCGTGTAACACACACGTAAATGGGCGCCCAATCCCAAATACGGACTTCTTGACGCTTTCTTGATGACGGGCTCAGCTGGGTAACGGAGGTGAGCAGGTGATAGAGGCTGTGTATATCTATGCTCTCTGTCAAGTCATTCCCGCTCAAGTCGCGGTCCCTTCGCGCCTGCCATGCTGCGGGGCACACGGTAGACATGGGTGCTAACAATAATCAAATGGCCTGTTCTCTTCGATAACCACTGTGTTGAGTTAAGGGACACAGTAGAAAATTCGCAATTTGCGTCGTCTTGAATATAATCCGTGCATGTTTATGCACCTATAGCTGCCCTACAATGTATTTCTCACTGCGCTCTTAGTCAAATTGCAGTTCCCTTTCGACGAGAAAATAGGGCCAATTTTGCATAGTATGCAAATTCTGTGATCGTGATCAGTTTGTTTTGTTAAAACGATGGTTTGTAGATTCGTATTTGCACATCTCAATCCACAACTGCTGAGAATGGAGCTACGATTCCTTCCTATGGCTGATGCCTCAACTGCCTTCGAGTTTGTCTCAGCTGCCCCACAGGAATCAAACTACTGACAGTGAATCTTCTATGAAAGTTTGAAGCACGAAATAGTTGAACTGCATTAATACGAATTTTAAGCTCGATTGAAGAGCGAAAATATTTACTCGTTATCTTCCAACCACTACACCACTTGTATGTCTAATATGAATGCACTCATTGAGAGATTTTATAGTCGACGGGGTGTTCGAATTTCATTACATTATAGTTTTATTTAATGGGTCGAGCCGAAAAATCACTCACAACGGTGATTGTCAACTGAGAGGAAACAAACCAGCACATCAGTGGACGCCTAGGAAGGGTTGCTTACTTGGGGTGGAGTTGGTATATTATGCTCTGTTGCATGTAACTGTGAGACCTGCAAGAGGCACGCCTTTGCAAGGCGTCTCATTGACTGCTCTGAGGAGGATCGTGCCCATGCAGAGATTGCGGAAGCATTTGGCGAAGGTTGCACCGTAGAAAGGGCGCAAACGCCTGAGTGTCTCGGCTTCTCCGCCCACTCCTTAAAGATTTTGAAGTTTATGGTGTGCTGCAGGTCGACTGAGCAGAGATCTCAGAGTGACGCTTTTATTTGAACGTAACAAAAATCCCGTACCCAAGTTACTATAATTGGTACTCTGGTTCGACCGTAAAATGCAATCAACTGAATCTATCTAATGTAGTTGAAAAGTCACAGCACCAACGTTGAAGCTAAGATTTCAAAGAAAGTTAATGGAAAAAGGACAGAAGAGACAACAAGAGTATTTGCGTTCTTGGTTTGCGTCTCAGCTGACGTACAGAGATATCCGGAAGCAATGTTGAAGGTTATGATGTCACGTAAGATAAATATATGCATGTGAAATAAATAAAGGATAAGCTAACATCGTTTTGGAATGACCCTCCATTGCATTACCTTTTGTTTACCTTTTGTGCTGTTGACCATTTTTTGCGATTTCACTATACTGCGTTCTTCTGTTACGTCTCATAGCATTACTTTCTTTGCATTTGAATACATTTGCTGTTTCTTACTACGTGATTGGAAGCAGGCTTCCAGAATTTTCCTGTTAGTGACAAGAAGTTATTTGGCGAAGAAAGCAAAGGAGGGATAATTCTCTCTCCCTCTCCCCCCAATATTGTATTTTATGCTCCTTCGCGCTTATAAAATAGGTACGCAAACTTATGGGTTAGTGCGGAAGTATGTTGTTTTTTATGCGTAAACGAGTTAATATTAGTTCCAATTCATCATGGCTCTTAATATGTTCTGCATGCCCCACTCAATAAAGTCGCCCAACTTTTCTATGATAAGCCATTGCGGTACAATAAAAAGGTAAAATATTTATTAATTTGACCCATTTTGAAACATCAGCGGCCTTGATGAAATTTGAAACCACGCCAGCAAGGGGAGGGCTTCAGTACAGCCAACGCCCTAACCACCTAAGCTATGAGGCCCCACCTGCACCTGATGGATTCTAGATTGACTGTTTAAGAAATCCTGCTGAGGCAGTCAGCTTAATGCAAGCGAAGATGTGAGTACCAAGAAGTAATTAAAAGCAGTAGACGCGATTGCTGGGACAAGAACTTTATTATCCTTACGTTTCGGGTTCACGCTCTGAGCCATCGTCAAAGCCAGCATCAGATGCGGGTAATTTGAACACAATACTACAACACCCTGTGTACAAATTACCAATCTATGATGCTTTCTCTTAGGATGTCTTTGAATATGAATCCGAAACCGCAGGTTATTAATGTTCTTGTCCAAGCGCTTGCATCCACTTCATATCAGTCAATTTACCGTATTAGAATTAATGGATTTCATACTTTGCAGTAGGCTGGGCAGGTGAATTGATCTAAGTGTGGATAAACTCCCGGTTCTCGGTGAGGGCTTCATAGCTCAGTCGGCTAGCGCGTTAGCTGTACTTAAACATTGTCCTTGCTGGCTTGGGTTCAAATCCCGCTGACACTGCCGAGTTTTCCGCAACTGGGTCAAATAAATTATTCAATTCTACCAAAACCGGTAAAAAATTGTACCTACTAAGTCGAGGACTGTCCAAACAAATGAAGAAAAAACATATGAGCGGCCGATTTTTTCTTGAAGATTATATAAGAATGGGGATGGGTACTAGACGAAGAATTTTTTATAAGAGTTGACAGGTCTGTTTTACATGTTTTATGATGTAAACCTGGCTCACTGTCATAACTCAAAAGTAATTCGAGTTAAAAGGTGCACCGTACCTTTGTTACATTTTAGGATAAGTATTTTTTCCCAGTATTCTAGGCATAAGTAACAAAATCGTGCTCTCGAGCATCGTCTGCGGCACCAATTTGTTTCTCTTTGACTCCAGGGTATCAGTCGCCCCCAAGCTGCAAGATATAAGTTCCGATCTGCAAGCACAAGACAGCCAATGTAGAAGTAAATTACTCAGCAAATGTAAGGTCTTCTTTTGAACCAAAGCAGTATTGGAAGAATTGTTTTTTCATTGAAATCATATTGTTGGCAAATACCATGTGCGTAGTCTGATGAATTTGATATCAAAATAGCCTTTTTCATGATATGCGAAATTTTCATGCCGGATTCCCCGAAGTAAAGAGTAAAAATTCATTCGCTTTTTTGTTTTTATGCAAATTTCTGGAAGACATGCCTGTCGAACGACAGGGTTTGAAGAATGCAATTTTTTCGGATGCTGCAGAAATCTACTTACACTTTCAAGTAGTCTACAACCTCAGCACCAATAGTACGTTAAGAATTCCACAAAACAGGTGCTTTAACGCAAATACGCAAGCCTGCGGAGGCGAAACAGTTACGTTCTCTCCAATATATAACAAAATTTTTTTATGATACTCAGCATTATTTTAATTTAATTTAATTTAAAAGTAAATTAACTTCACATTTAAATTTTTCATATTATTTAAAGAAATATTGGTCTTTGGGTAGAGATTAATACGTTTCTGAAATGCTTGTTCGGCGCTATGTGCTCTAGCTTACTTGCCAGTTTTTTGTCAAGTCACGTGAAATGAAGCTACAAACGACGGCCATGTGGGTATACATTTTGCATCAACGAGCATTGTTTGTAATCTCGTCGTCAGGAGTAATTTGCGTACTTGTTGAACGATCCCTTCCATTTTATGTGTCAAGATATTGACCGGTTCTATGGATATTTTATGCCCATTTCAAGACAAGAAAAGTTTTCCATAAGTCTTCAATTATTCTTATCAGAAACGTTTCGCTCTATACGTGCCTATATAAGTAAAAATATAAAAAAACACCATGCGAAGGCAGT
Organism: Schistocephalus solidus; assembly: GCA_017591395.1. Lineage (NCBI taxonomy): Eukaryota > Metazoa > Platyhelminthes > Cestoda > Diphyllobothriidea > Diphyllobothriidae > Schistocephalus > Schistocephalus solidus. Next base: position 46,751 of record WEDG01006613.1, read on the forward strand.
ACTTTCATTGAGTGGGACTTGTTTAGCATTACTTAGAGCTCTTCGTGGGGAAGTGAAGAATGGGGCATGTTTTTTAGTTCCGGCTGTTCCCAGCAGAAATTACTTCCTCTACTCTTAAATAATAAACTAAAATAAACAACAATTAGAAACCCGTAAATATTAGACTCCATTTCTTCCTATTGATCTACCGTCAAATGGTCAAGGTTAGCCAGCTAAAAGGTCCAAACTTTGCTACCCTTCTGAGCGACTTAGGAATAAGATGCGCTATCGTAGCTTATTTCAAATCAAAGGTAAAATCTGTTAGCACAGTTTGTATTTCAAGAACAAAAATTCAAATATCATCCTAAACGTTACATTGTTTAGATGATCGTTACTTCTGAACTGCATAAAACAGAGACACACAAGAAATTTACAGCACTAGCTTTGGTTTTGCTTCATTCTTAAAAGAGATTTAAATACGTGAGCTTAACCAATGCAAACGATTCGAGGCATGAGCACATTAGAAAGAAAGATGGCAGTTAGATACTGGCTAAGGAACTTACATTGAAATGTATGGAAATGACAGGACCGATTTCTAGTTTTGTCCTGTACCCGCAGATATATCTAAAAAACAGTACCTGGGGAAACTGAGATCGTTAATGTGTCTTTAATGATAACCTGCGAGAATTTGCATCAGTCTAAAATCATGAGACACATGGATTTAATAACAATATTCAAGAAGAAAAAAAGAGAAGACATTTTTTATCGCCTTGAAATGGCGTGGTCAAAAGCAGTATAAATACAGCCGCAGCTGTTAGGCTAGTATGTTGAAAGTCTGTTCACGAAAGCCAAGAGATTTCTCTGACTCCAAGATTTATTTGAGTAAGTTTCGATTTATCTCCAATAACCCACCATTGGACAATACGACTGGGGGGTAAGGGAGAGAAATTGAGGGGCCACGGTCGAATGTCCCACATTAGTGTTGCGTGGAAGCAGCCGTTCAGCTAAGATCAATAGTCACTTAAGGTGCAATGTTAGATGGCTGGTTAATAGGGTTGCAACTAAACATTTGAACTTTGAAAGCCTTTCCAGTTTATTTTAAATTCCATAAAATTTTAAGGCATTTTTATGGCAAGCGTGGTTATAGCTAGCGTGCGTAGAAACGCTCCCAAAATCCGATTGCTGCAATGAATATGACTGTATTAGTTGATCAGTACCCCTTCAAGCAATTATTTGGCCAATCGATTGCTGCTAATGATATGCTCAAAAATAATCCTGCATGCGCTGTCCTTGTTAGTATGCTCAGACCCATTCTTCTGAGGTCGCGTGAATATTAGTGATACTATGAGTCCTAATAAGTTAACCGTCCCAATTTTACATACTGTTTATCGGCAGCTCCGACGAACATTACCTTGGAAGAACAGACAGAAACTGCGTCTGTTTTTGTATGGTTGAACAGCGTGCATCCATTATTGCGATGGCTGCTAGAGGCATCATATAGACTCATTCCATATTCAGGTGTTAAAAGTAATCAAATAAACACAATGCAGTGTTAAAGTCCCACACCACCCACTGAGCAGTCAAAATCGTAGTCAAAGCTGAGACCCATTACAGTAAACTGGGAAGCAAAATAGTAGCTTTTAAGTCCCATGAATGGATATTCAAGGTAACGCGTTATTGACGCATTGTTGTTAATCAGTGCAATCGGATCCCGTCGTGAGCAAAAGAAATACGCCCATGAGATAGGAATTTACAACCAAGGACATAATTTCCTACGCGCATCGGGAGCAAAGAGGAGAGAGGAGGAGGAGGCGGAGGAAGAAGAAGAAGAAGAAGAAGAAGAAGAAGAAGAAGAAAAGAAGAAGAAGAAGAAGAAGAAGAAGCAAGAACTGAGATAACATAGGAGAAATGACGCAACTCCAGAGTCACGAGTCACTCCAGAAAACTAGGTGATGTATATGAGTTCGATGAGGCCGTAATTATAACAAGGCACTGTGTCTCTGAAATTTAGAAGCTGATCAGATGGCAATTCTCCCGTCGATCAATAGGACCGTTTACTTATTGCCACCCTATGTAGCCTTAGGGCCTCTTATTGGGGAAATTGTCTAAAGAGAGAAAAGAGCGCAGATTAAGAAAATGCCAGAGGACGGTAGAGAGTATGAAAATGTTTAAGTCATCATAATGCCTCTCAACAAATCTGACAGCCAAGAATCGCTGGTTAAGCACTCGTATGTGGCAGGCCAATCTGACTGTATACGGTTTTCTTTCGGTTCAGGGTAACTGGCATAACGGTTTGCAACCAAAAGTGTAATACACGCTTTCTTATGCAAACATAGACTGAAGCCGTCGACCACTTGCCATACCATTTGCAGGCTGGGTCACTTATGGGCCCACGTTAGGCCGGCACGCTGTACTGCAGCCGGAGCACCTAATGTGACGGTAGTTAGGCATGTGGTCGGATCCATTTGTATGCAACATAACTATGTTTGAATGACTGTGAAATTATACCAAGCACGCAAGCTCCTATGCGCATCCTTTGTGGCTGTAAGGTTGAATAAGCTGTGGATGGGCAACAACATTTATACGAACTGTGCCAGCACGCAGCCAAATAAAAGTTTAACTCGAGGTTCAATTTTTTGGCGACAGTGGGAACAAGTGCATTTAATATCGTTAGTGCCTTTTAGACTAACGGCTTACTGCCTACTAACCTGGCAGAGTTCTCCGAAAAAACGGGGCCATTAACAATTATTTCACATTTCGTCAAGTTAATTACGCAGGAGAATTTTTTAGAAGGGCGGAGAAACTTTCCGACGTAATTATACCCTTAGCCGCTACTTAGTCTGTAGTGAGGATCTCCAAGGCATAGCCTCAGGCAACAAATATTTTTGGCCATTTCTAAAGACCATGCGTTTGCTAAGTTTAACATGTTAGCCGTAGGCAACCAATGCTTCTTCAAATTCAGGTGTGTGGACTCCAAACCTGAACTCGAAGGCAAAAAAGGAAATGTCAATTTCGTCTTGCGATCCGAAGAGATCGATGAACTACGCAACAATAAGACACCTATCAGTTTTAGTGGGATAGTAAATGTCCGAGCGATCGTCATAAAAGCAAAAGGCCTTTTCGAGATCCTCAAATTATTAATAAGATATTATCAACAGTTTTATTCCCTAATAATGTGAATATATTGGGGATTGTAAAATATCAGGTTTAAAAAACTTTTCTTTGTAACAGATTTTGGTAGATTTTAATAATTCATTTACCCCACTTTTGAAAAACTTGGTGACTTCAGCTATTCTTCAGAGGGTAGCTAACGGCATTCGGCTCTTCACTTCCAGGTCCCTCTTAAGGAATTTAAGTTCGATAATGTTCCCAACACAGCCTGATGACGACTAGGTGCCGAACTGAGCTGGCTGGATTTCTAATCTAGTGTGACTGGGCCCTGCATAAAATCAAAAACTTTACTAAAATTGAGATAAATTAGAGATTAAATTCTGCCAACGGTGGGCTAAAAGAACTTCGTCTTTCTGTGAAACGTTTTAAGTGGGCTGTTGGTCGTATAACAGAATCCAAAAATAGCTTATTTTCAAGATGCGACTCGTGCAACGAACTTCCGCGATGCCGAAATATCAACCACAACGTGTTACTAGATGTGTTTAACCAAAAGCCTCAACTTAAGTTATCATCAATGACAGACTTAATGTGATTGAGCACTGTATAAGAGTTTAAAATCAACGAGATAATTATACAGTTGAAATGTTGTTGTTGCAGGCGGAATAAAACTGACTTGCAAGCTCGAAAGAAAAGGAAATCGAACTTCTCGGGGACAATAACAAAGAAGAAAGTTTGTTCAGTACCGTTTTTTTGTTATTTCACTTTGAAAATTTACAGGTTCTTGAGTTAAATTTAAGCTACTGTGGTTCTATGCGTTTGAAGTTCCTGAAAGTTATTTCTTTCTGAGTTCAATCAGCTGCTTTCCAAAAGAGTACTTTCAATCAGATTTACCTAGCGACTTGATTCTGGAGCTGGACAATTTAGCTCACGGTGAAATTCCAGAGCATTAACCAGTGTTGGCTTACCTCCTGTTTCAATAAACTAGTAAATACGCCTGAAGACGAGATTTTTACTCGTTAATTGTTTCTACTTCACGACAATCGCAAGAGGTTGAAGCATTGCTGGCATGTGAGTGCATGCATTCAGGGTGCACAGACGCAGGTTCTGTCCAGTCTGGTTGCTACCGAAAGTGGATGTGGAAGTTGAATAAACCATGTTTCGCTCGCAAATCTGGGATCCTAGCAAGGCCTTCGTTCCCGAATGCCCCTTAGCAGGAATAAACTTTCGATTTCGGTAAACATTACCACAAATATTTTGGTTGAAGGTATTTCTTAAATTTATCTGAATGACACTGAAACTTTGCAAAAAATATGCAGATGTATGAATTTAAAAATCTGGTACTCTCCTAATCATAGCTAACTATCAAATATTTGCAAGAAGAACGACAAACCAGTTATCCTCCAATGTTGATCATTTTATTGCGACTCAAGGAAAATGATTTTCCCACCTAGAAACTATAACTAGCGAACATTTGTCTTGCAATCACACACGAAGAGGATTTACTTAAACGAGTGGGCATCTGTTCATTTCGAAGAATGAATAGAACTACAGTACAAATAGATTAATATGATATGGAATGATCTTCAGACCAGTGTCCCATTGGGTGTATGATAATCCGTCGCTCGAAACCATTCATGAACCACCTTCCTGTGGAACTGATGAAGCACCTTGGGGACGGAAAGTCAATGCAGTCACTGGCTGTCAAACGTTAGTTCGGTTCAGTTCAATTTCATTAAGGGAAAGGTAGGTGATGCCTTTGAACTCCCTATTGATTTCAATGATATTGCAACTTAAAAAGGCCGACACATAATGAATGTTAGACAAAGGGTTATCTCCCCATCACTCTACTGGGCATCCGATGAAACATTTATAAAATAATATTACTCAAAAATAGTAAGAAGTATGTTCGAAAACGTGTAAATTGTGGATGGGAATAGGTTACAGTTTTAGTTTCTGATATTGTGGTACGTTTGGCTGTACTGGTGTTACAGGTGTTAGTTTCTGATATCGTGGTACGTTTGGCTGTACTGGTCAAACTTACGCTTAAAAGTGACAACAGATGGAGCCATGGTGTCCGCAAGCAGAGCATTCCAGGCCTTAATCACTCTGTTGGAGAAGAAGAAACTTTTTGCGTCCAGTCTCGGGCCAGTCACACGTAGATTGATAGGATGTCCTCTCAAAGTAGTGGTAGTGGCCAGTTCAAAGAAGTCGCCGGATGCAAGGCAACAATTCTGACCCCACAGCATGCGAAAGGCTTGTATTTGGTCGCCGCATAGATGTCTATAGTCCAGAAGAAAACAGATCAAGATTGGACAAACATATTTTGTAAGGCAGGTAGCTTTGACCTCGAACAAGCTTGGTTGCATGTCTTTGGACCTTCTCAAAGGTGCTGTGGCCTTTGACAGACCACGGTCTCCAGGCTTGTATGGCGGATTCCAACTGAAGTTGCACGAACATCCCGAAGACCTTATTAAAGCACTCTTTCTCGAACTTTGCAAATGCCCGCTTAATTAGATACAAGCTTGGCATGGCGGATTTTGCTACTTTTGAGCAATGGAAAGATGGCTTTAGTGAGGGCGTGATCCAAACTCCTATATCTTTCTGAGCTTCTACCTGTGGTAGCAGTGTGTTGTCCAGATAGTACATTTTCTGGTGCATGGAGATAATTTCTGCCAGATCGCAGAATATTGCACTTGGTAGCATTAAATGGGAGGAGCCAGTTGTGCGACCATTCCTCGAGTCGATGCAAGTCGCCTGTAGATTTTCTTCATCAGCTGCGTTGTGGATGAACTTCCAAAGGTTTATGTCGTCAGCAAACATGGCGGTGTCACAGTTCAACTCAGTTACGCAGTCATCAATGTATATAAGCAAGAGCATAGGGCCAAGGACGGAGCCCTGAGGAACCTCACTCTCAACTGCCACCTCCGCTGATTGTTGATCACCAAGACGGACAATCTGAGATCACCCAATCAAGGAGTTTTTCATCCACTTCAACACCTTGCCCCTTAACCCAATACGGTTGAGTTTGTAAAGGAGACGCTGTTGAGGCACGCTATCAAAGGTCTTCTTGAAGTCTATGTAGACTGCGTGCACCACATTTCCTTCATCGGCCTCTCGGGTCCATCGTTCCAGACAGTAAAGCAAATGAGTTAATCAGGACCTTCCTCTGCGAAATCCGTGCTGCGCGTCAGAGAGAAGATGATGTCGCTTTAGAAACTGCATCAGCTCACGTTTGATGATTCACTCCATAATCTTGCAAAATATAAAGATGAGACTTACAGGCCGGTAGTTATTTGCGTAAGCCCGGCTGCCACTTTTATGCATCGGGGAAATCCACGCAGGCTTCCAATCGGGTGGCAATCTGCCTGTAGCGACGGAGGCTTGGAAGAGTAGACACAAAGGTTCTGCCAACTCTACGGTCAAGTCCTTCAAAATCTTTGCGGTATTACATCAGGACCTGGCGATTTCGTTTCTTCTAGCTTCAGTGGTTCCTCCAGAACAATAGATTCTGTTATGACCACTAAGGCATTTGTCGGAATTTCTTCCACACTTTATTCCTCAGCATTTAGATTGGCTTCACTCATAAAAACCGATTGAAATAACTGAGAAAGATGCTCAGCCTTTCCTCGTCATTGCAAAGTTTGACACCTTCATCCGTTTTTAACAAAGGGTTGTGGTCTTTATTTCGAGTGAACTGTCTAATTTTGTTGATGAAGAGCTTCGGGTTTTCTGCTGCACGGTTTATCAAGTTATTCTCGAAATTTTGACGGGCTTTATAAACAAGGCCTTTAACCCTGTTTCTCTGCGTCTTGTACTTCGTCAGTGATTCGGTGGTCTTTTCCCTTAGATAAGTTTGCCACAGCTTTCGCTTGGGATTTACTTCACTTGTCAGTGTGTTAGTTAGCCACTGGGGCCTGTCGGTGATACGGGCTTAAATTCCAACCAATCCTCGAGAATACACCCGATGAATCTTTCATTCCAATCTAAACGTTTCACATCAATTTTCATTTGGGAAAAATCTCCACGCCATATGTTGTTTTTAACTGTGATGCTTCGTTTGGAGACAGCGAAGAGTGAAGATTCCAAATGTAGGACTACTTGGTCACTTTTGCCCAGTGGGGTAGACAGTTTACAATATGGACACTGTCAGGCGCTTTTGTCAATACAAGGTCAAACAATTGGCTTGTCGCCCCTCGCGTATTCTGGTTGGAGACTGGACGTGTTGAGTTAGTAAGCGTTTGTGTATTGCTTCCAGGAGGCCGCGATCGAAGTTTAATTCCGAGCCTGGTGCTGCGCTCAGATTCCAATCGATACTCGGAGCGTTAAAGTCGCCCATAATAAGGACTTCGGATCGACTAGCAGACGCTTCTAAATCATCTATCAGACTTCTGTCTAACTGTGGATCATTGCTCGGTGGTCAGTAGACCGTTAGGATCTCAAGTGCTTGGGACCCCGGCGTTCTGATGGTGAGCCAGATGGTTTCTGTTCCGCACGTGAACTTGTCCATTTTTCCAGATACGAGCAGGCCGTGTCTGCCATAAGTCAGCACCCCTCCACTTTGACGTCCTGCTCTATCCATTCTGAATAACTGAAAACCGAGGAGAGCAACTTCGCGGTCAGCCACGTTTCAGTTATGGAGAGGATATATGGTGAAGTTGTACATACGTATATCTTAAGCTCATCTAATTTAGGAGTAGGCTTTGGACATTGGTATATATCCATTTTCGTTTATTTGTGTGTTGTAAGCTGGCTATGTCGACACCTTCGTCATTTGCGGCAGCTGGACTGACATACGGGCGGGATGTGTTCATATTCAAGAGGCTTTGCATATTTCCTCAATAGAACTTGATTTGTGTAGATTTTTGCATTTAATTAGTTGCTTGACCGTGAGACTTTCGTCAGAATAACGGGCGTCCTCCACAAAAGTGGTTTTTATACTCGAACAATCACTCCGTTCCTTATAACCAGTCCCTTCTCTCTGTGTTCTTTCAATTTCTCCAATTCCGCTTTTAGCGCCCTCCATTTCATTCTTTCTTGTACAGAGTAGTCCTGGTGAAAAAATACCGCTTTGACCAGGAACTCCCCCCTACTGTTCGCTCGAGTAGAAGGTCTCTCGGAAGTTTGTTTTCCAAAATTACCTTAAAAGGCCTTTATTTATATCTTTCAGAGTTTGCTTCATCTTTACCATTTAGTCGGAAAAGTTTAAAAATACTAATTTTTATTCGCTCTTATTATATTCCTTAAACATTCCTGCAAGGCCATAATATCATCATTTATTCTACACCTGGGATTTTCGTTGGTCGATTCACGAAGCCCATGGACGATTATGCTTGTGACCGGTCCACAGCACCTCTAGCCAGGGGTTTTATCGAAAAATTTGTCTGGCTGATGTCGGGGCTTCCCCAATACTGGCTTCAATGCCATTGGCTTGGGGAGTCGTAAGGGTAGGTACTTCCGCTGTGGTCCCACTGTTTCGTCCTTTCGGTGGGTGACAGTTCCTCTATATTTGCCTCTGACGAAGCGCGTGCGGTCTGGAGACTATTTTCGTTAATCGTTATCTGCCATGTTTCGTTTAGCTTGTGCATCGGTATAACTTGATCAATTTCATTTTGTACCATCGATTGCTTTTCTGGCGATTTTGACATCATCCCCTTCGGGGTTTTGTGACCCGTCCCCGTGGTCTTATCTTTCACCTTTTTCTTATTCTTGAGTGTTTCTGGAGGCTCTGCGTCACTACTCTTGATTGGTATTTTAGAAACCACATTGTCAATTTCTGGGATTTGTTGTGTAGGTTGCCTCGTGCTCTACTCCGTGTTATCCTATGTGAAGATGCTGGCAATTGATCCTCTGCAACGAGGGTCTGCCGTATAACCTTCTTCATAATCCTGATTTCTTCCTCCAGTTGATGTAACTTCCACATTAGTTTCTCCGCAAGTTGGTCGTAACCAATTTATAAGGCTTTTATAGCGCTTGGCTGAGCGCGTGCCAATGGCACAGTCGGGCGCGCGTCCATCTTGCAGGCGTGGGGTCACCGGCTCGACCTCGCTCCGCACGGCCTTTTGCATGTCAATTTCAGCCTTCACAATTTTTCGCAAATGTAGTGTATCGACAAGATAAAACGTCAGATATGAATTTTCGTCCTATAAACGAGGCGGAAAGCCTTTGACGTCGTTTAAATATTAGATAGTGACTTAATATCCTAGTAGCAAGCAATATCTACTAGATGTCTATTAGATATCTAATAATTGAGATATGTATATCGTTGGTGTACCTATTTTGGCCGCATAATATACAGCTATTGGATATCGATTAATCGAGATATAAGGAAACCGACTAAAATGGCACCCACGCCTTCTGCTTGAATCCTTTCCTTGACCTACTACGCTTACAATACACCTTTTGCCTGTATTATTAAGCGTAAGTCTCTGTAAAGACGTTCATTACAGAAAAAATATTAAAAATTCAAATGAATATGTACAAAGGTTTTCGGTTTCTCGTTCCTTCGTCGTCATTGTTCTGAAGGCATTAGGTAAGCCGATGATGGTCCAGCATTGTTGCCTGCAAGCCAACTGTACTTTAAAAAAACTGGAAATTGAGTTACCATGTGCTGGACGTTCAATTTGTTTTTGCTGCCACTGGCAATGGCTATCAAGCGACCCTTTAAGTCGCCTGGTGATGGCAGACTCCAAATCGGATAATTTATACGTGACACTGGCATTCCAGGCAGCAAACACCTCTATGTAGTGACAGTGATTGACTAACCCAGCATGACCTCATTTACTTTTGACTTAGGCAAACTATCTGTAGCCTTACCTCCTTTAAATTTGACGTCTAGACTAATTTCGTCGTGAAAAATAGCGAACAATATTCACTTTACGAAATCGTTGATGTTTTGCCCGCCGAGGCAGGAAAGATAGGAGATCTAATATAAGAGTTGTAGAATAAATGAAAAGCTTACCAGCTGATTACGAAAGTCTTGATTTAACAGCTGGTTATTCAGCTGGCGAAATTCAGTTGCTGAATGCAGCTGTTGTGGCAGAGAATATTTGGGCAGCTGGGGAGCTGCCGGGCCCGATGTGCATGGATGCTGCTTATGTAGCGCATCCAAATGCCTTAGCTAGCCCAGCGCTTTTCTTTGGGCCTCTGCAACATAATCTACTTAGCTGAGAGGTCAGCAATCTGCTGACACATTATTATTCTCACCCCCTGTAGCTTGGGTGAAACGTTTGTCTCCGTTGAATCCACTTCTTCTTCTGAAGAAAATAAACGAAAAACGATGCGTTACCTTCGGTATTCGGCTGTTCACCTGTGAGGATGGGTTCAAAAGAGTCACTTAGTGCGCCTTGTGATTCCCGAGAAGAAAAATGCTACTGTAAAGTTACTTACGGGCGATTAAATGGATTCACCTTCGAGAAGGTATATAGCCTCATCTATCGCCGAGCGGCATTGGCGCTGGGAAAGCCTACGTGAGGGCAATTCACTTATGATAAGATCTACAAACGCACAGGTACAGGGGGGAATGAATTAAGTTAGCAGATGAAGGATCATCCTATAACCACTTCTTCCCAGCAATGCTGGCAAATCACTCACTATGTGGACTGTGCGTTTGTAGGGTTCGCAAGAATTGTTCGCAAAAGCAAAAGGACAGTAAGTGGCTTCCTAAAAATTGTTGATGACCTCAATTAATAGGTAAAAGTGTTCATTAGTAAGGCATACGACATTTCTGAAAGTAGATGGCAAAGGAGCACATCTAAAAGTGTCATCAATGTCAGCTTTATATACGCTCATAACTGATGATTTCTTTGGGAAGTCAAAGTAATCTGACAAGTTGACAAATTCACTAAATACCAAGCATACACATCCAGCTTGATCAACAAGACTTTTTTTCACGCACACTATTTTATTTCCAAAACCAATACATCTATCAGTTGCTGTGATGTCTACGCGTTCATACTACTGACTGAGTTCGTATCCAGCTGGTACCGGATAACCATTTTGCCCACGAAGGAACCTCGTTGAAGAAGTCCCCAATGGGTGGGTGTTAACCACAACCTCACTTAAACGCCTAGCAATCGGCTGTATGGGTCATGTAGGACTTCGAAGCGTTTTCTTTAATCTACCTAAATAACTTTCAAAAGTAAAACTGGGAAAGGTTTCAAAGGGATGGTGTCGTTCTTTGTTATCTGCAATGTGCATCAAGCTGTGCACATTGTAAACCATGTGCTCCACGCTAAACAGTACAGAATATTTGCGGGTAAATCGTTTTAACAATTGCTAACAATCACCTTTTTTACTTTTGCATGTTTGAGGAGATGCTAGCAATCAATAATATTTTGAAATGATTAAGAGGAGGATACCATGCAGAGCAAAAACACCGATGTACAAAACGAATTGCCTGAACTCGGTTGCCTTTCACGAGTCGAATTCACGAGCACTGGCTTTTTAATGATGACTCTTAACCCATAAACTGAGTAACCTCTTAACGAAGCCAAGATACACTTAATTTAGTGGATCGAGGGGAAATTTAGAAGTAAGCCCAAGATTGCAAGACACAGACGGTGATATGCCAACTATGTGATCTTCGTAAAAGGACTGCAAGAAGTCCTCATCTTTCTTGTCTTTCTGCCCTTCCTCCAGGTATAGGACCTTTCCCATATATACTCCTGTGACTGTGTGACGTTCACAACCGTGGTAAGCATTAATATTCCTACTTTGCTTGACAACAGCCCTAGCCGGCGCGTCACATATTGCAGCGCCTACACAAATGCGATTAGTTAGGCTGATGTCCTCCCTCGGGATTCCTTTATCTTGCAGGTGTATAATCTCCTTAACAATTAACTTACAGAAAGCGTGCACTAAGGAAGGGCCGCACTACTCTTCCTAAAATAAGCCACATTTCGGTCTTTGATTTCCTATAAACCGGGAGGCCATCAATGGCCAACTGTTTTTCCAAATCGCACCATATTTTTAAGTATAAGCATACGAAGTTGTTTTTTCCAAACCAACGTGGACGTATTTCCTCATACACATAGGGGCTACCTCCAACTTATACGTAGCCACTAGGAGCATTATTGGGTCAGCTGGTAGTTTGGGTATGGACGGCTTAAGTATCACCAAAATGTCACGTAGATCTGTATGTGCAATGTTGTTTCGCAAAGCCCATTTGCGTGACTTCTGAACCGTTAACTGATCCGATTCAGAGGTAGCGGCCCTCAGAGTTTCTGTATCCTCCGGGGCTCCTACATGATTCTATTCTACTACACTTACCACTAACGACCTGTTTCCTTCATTTTCCCTCGACAGAGAGACAATTACGTCCTTATGTAATGCTTTTAGCTCAAGGTCTTCCACTATACATCTTCTCTTAACGTTGTCCACAATTTCACGGAATTACAACCTACATAGGTTGGATATTTTCGTTCTTCTACGGTTATAGATGAATTCGGAAGTGATATCTTTACCAATTATGTTCGAAATATGATGTATTCAACGATAACATTTAGTAGGGTAACACAGCCTTGGCAGAAGTTGCTTGTCTCGGTTCGCAAACAGCAGACACGAGGGATAGTCGACTCGATGGAAATCCGTGTTCTTCGAAAACCCCGTTGAAAAGTTGTGAAAACGAAGGTATCGTTGAGTGAAATTCAGTTCCTGGTACCGGAAAGCTACGAGAGCGTACAGTAGACCGAAATTCTTGAAGAAAAGAAATTCTTCAGAGGTCAGAAATTTGAACATAAATTCGAAACTAAATTCAACATACAGTTCTGCAGCCTTCCACTTTCCCTCGCCAAACAGCGCACTCCTATATTTCCTTAATTTTCTAATTCACACATCGACATACATTTCAGACACATCAACTTCTTTCGCTTAATTAAATCCAACAAAATTTTTACCAACTGTATGAGTTACCCAGCGTAGACTTCCTGCAGCGAGGCCTCCCATAGTTAGCTTGTTCTTAGTCAGCACATCATATGGTGCGATTATTCATCGAAGTCTCTTAAACAAGACTCGGGCTTTCATTAGCGTTATGAACTTGTAGATTTTTCAAGGTATGATAGACTGATCTTTCATATCGCATATCTCCCAGGTATAGTCTGGCCAACAAGAGCAGCGAGTAAGGATGACTTGTATGGCCGTCTAATCAGGACACGGGAAAAGGAGCGCCCCATCCACTTAACGTCAGTGGCCTTCCGAAAAATTTCAGCAAGGGTGACAATTTCCGTGGTTTACCCCTATACCACTAACACCTAACTGTAACCTTAATCTTAACTCTTAACCTACCTTATAACTAAACCCTTCAGTTATCACTAACTCATTCCTTAACCCTCAACATACTCGTGACCCTAGCCCTAACTGTGACCTTACCCCCAACCTTAAACCTCACCCTGAACTTGGCCTTCACCCTCATCTTAATCCTAAACTGGAATTGGGTGCAAAGCCACAGGCATTGCCGGTGGTTCTTATTTCCGTGTCCTGATAAGCGGTCACACAAGTTATCCTAACCGAACGGGCTACTACCTACGTCCAGTGGAGGGAAACCAATTCATTACCTGCGCCTTCACCGCTTCCAAAACTCTTACATTCTGCTCTCCCCGCAAGACTCCTCTCACAAGGCTATATTGTTCCAAAGGAGGTTCCTCTATGGCATAATAAATCCGCGTACATGCAGCGTTGTTTCAACTTGGCTGAAAAACGAGTTAGGCTCCTACTAATAGAAGCAAAGAGGCTAGTTCTAGGAAGCAGTTCAGGAGGAGAAGATGCGATCGCTGGAACAAGGATTTTATGGCAACTGGCTACCCGTGCAACTTTTTTAGCCAGTGCATATAAAAACGATACGAGAGACCAAATCCCACTGGCCCTAAAAAGTTGTATATCTATTACAAATGGTTAGAACGTCTTGGAATCCTTCTCTCTGCACTTGGAGTTTGGGTTGCACAAAGGCTAGAGGCAACAATAAGACGCCCGGTCATGAGGTCAAAAGAGCCACTGTCACGGCAGGAAATGTCTGGCGTCGTTTATCGGAGCTGGTGCAGTTGTGGACAAAACAACTACTTCGGATAAAATTGGAAATTCCTCCGGACGCGAATGGCTGAGCACACAGCTGTGATGAAGAGAAAAGACGCTAGATCTCAGGTTGCGGCTCACTCGACGGGACCTGGTCATATCTTCAATTTTCACGAGGTCGGTATCCTTGCAAGAGTTGATAACCGCGTGAACCGCGAGTTGCTCAAATCATGGTTCTCAGGCCGGCGGTCCATCAAAAAGCGCAATGAGCTCCTATTCCCATATTCTTTGCTGAGGCTTCGCTTGAGCAGGGCAAACAGTCACGTGGGGAGGGTGCAGACGACCGACATCTCCAATGCCAGTAAGCCAAATGGCCGGGTCATTATCACGCCAACATCTAACACGGATGATAAAATCACGGTCATTAACAACTCGGACGCCGGTGGCCAGGCCATCATCGCATCAATTACGACTCCCAGCGGTGATCGCGAGAGCTGCTAATGATAGTGCGAATGTGATCACGTGATCCCTACGTACAATAAATACTGCATACATTGTGCCTCTATCACCCTTATCTGCCACTGGTTCTGATTATGGGTTCGCGCGAGAATCCGCAACATCAGGCCAACAAACTTCTTTCTCCCGCTTGCGTCATCTCCGCCTTTATTGGTCTACTGCATGTAGAAAGCGTCAAGGTCATTTGAGGTGTTTATGCGCTTTGTATTCCCAAACAAAGTTTGACTGAGCTTGGGCGGTTGGTAGGGCAGCTACTGAGCTAGTTCGTGTCCTTACGTTGAATCGAAAAATCACCTTTACGTGCAAACTGAGATTTCCCATTATAATTGATCGACCTGTTGATGGCATCTCAGCAAACATTTACTCACTAGATCTTGGCCCCAATACCTTTCATTTTTGAGCAGTCTATCATCATGTTGTTAGAAAATTCTGGGATCGATTTTAACGTTTAGTAAATCATTACCATGTTTTAACTGACATCCCATTTCGTTTTTTTATCTCCATATGACCAATGCTTTGCAGGAGACTAATTACGCAATCAAAATTAAACCCAAGTCAATAATATGTTTATCTGTGTTAGTTACTGACACCGTATACTCACATGTTCGCACAGCTTTGAAGCTTATAATATTCAGTGCAACAATAATTCATGCCAACTTTTCCCTTGTGTTGAGCCACGGTTACTTAGAGGTAAAAGAGTTCTGTATTAAAAAAAACTGGAAGTAAAGTCAGTTCTTTCACCTACACTGAGAGAAGCTGCCTCTGTCTCCTTAGTTGACGTAGTGCGACGCATCAGCAATCAGTACTCACATAAAGGGGAGGTTAATAATGCAGAGTACAATTGCGGAAAGCTAATTGCAAAGTTACAACTGGTCACCCTATGTCTCTGCCCTCTTCCATTCTGAAGTTTTACCACATCTAGTCTCAACTTATAAGATTTCAGTCCGCGGATCACAGACCATCCACTTAGGCGTAAGATTTTATTAGGAATGATGTTTGCGATGGTACTACTGATAAGTGAGATTATAAGAGTCATTTATGACCTTGCTGCAGTCATGAGTGATTCCAACTTAAACTGTGGTCCGGAATACATGGGGTTCTCTGTCCATTGGGTCAAACGTTTTAATGATTGGATACAGGTAGTACTCGTACTACAGGTGGCTTTGCGTTTCAGTTTAGGAGGCATCCATTCCCTTTTTGTAACGTTACCACTACTCTCAACCGTACCCCCGAACACTGATTGGTTACACGTATACTCGTATTACAGGTGGCTTTGCGTTTCAGTTCAGGAGGCATCCATTACATTTTTGTAACTTTAACACTGACCCTCCTAAAGGTAACCGAAAGCCAAACGCTAACCCCATCCCCAACTCCTCTGAAATTTATTTCAAGACCACTTGAAATGCGGAGGTACTTATAATCATCCAGTGCCCATTTCAGTACTAATACATGGGATTAAGTCTACAACAAGGAATATTCACATTCTCGTGCAAGTTTTTTTGCCGGATAATTCCACTTTGTGGGGCAGCTCCGCTCATGGGCCTTATTAGGCTGGCGCATATTATTTAGGATAGTAACCACTCACTGGTCTCATGTATATCGAAAACAATTTCCTTAAAGCAAGAGGTGACTACCATAAAGAAGAATATCGGTATTACTCCCCCTCGGTAATTCTACTTGCTCTAATATACTCATACTATGATTTATAATAGTAACCTGTACTCGTGTCAGCATTGCATGCTCCTGGCATATCGGTTAGTTATAGGATCTGCGTGTTCGAGACTCACCCAAACTCATTATCAGCGACAGTCACAGAAAAGGGTTAAAGCGACACGGGGCCAACCGTATAGCGGTGGGGTCACGGTTTCTAGGCCGCCACATGCCCACGATTATTAGCAGCACTCGCATTCATCACTGGGTTGATGCGCTGATCACTCGTCGGTCCGTACCTGAGCCACTAATGGCCGTGATTTCATCACCGTTATTGATTCTTGGCGTTACGCTTGCACGCTGTCACCGCGACTGCTGGTAACCCGCGCCTCCCCATGTAGCTAATTATTTTTGTTCGGGCGATTTTACCTGGAAAAACTAATAAACCACGCAGTTACCAGCAGTAACGATGACAGTAAGCCAAAGGGCCGAGGACTCGTCACGCCAAGCATCAACAGCGGTGATGAACTCGCTGGTAGTAACGGCTCGGGCATGGACCTTTGAGCTATCATCGCATCAACTACGACCCCCAGCGATGAACGCGGACGCTGCTAATAATCGTCGGCAGCCTGACAACTGTGTCCTATCTATAGTGCATTCCTTGGGATTATTTTACCCTTTTCTGCAGCCTTCTCTGAGGGTGCGTTTGAGTGGGAATCCGAAACGTCAGACCACCGAACTTCTTCTTCCAGTGATCGCATATTCTTTTGTACTGCTTCCTGGAAGTTGTCTGCTCGATTCTATCGGCTTTCTTTCTAATACAGACGGTTTATGTTGCTGAGTGGTACAACAACGTGGTAGAATAAAGATTAAATACATATGCAGCATGACTTTCATGAAAACTTATGCATGCAGGCTGCTGAAGGTCAGGCTACCTTTGGTTGTTCGATCCGCATTTTGTCTTGAATTTTGAGGTGTCTGAAGACTCGATCCTCCAGGTACAATAACGGAATCACAACGTCATAGCTATGGTCATCCACAATGGTTGCGGTTCTGCATATTTGGTAGCTGACGTTAGCGGTCACCTTGTGGACTTTCTGTCAGTATGGGTTGTCAATCCAAATTTTCAAACTGTTGAGTAGGGAAAATCCAGGCTTCATTAAATGTATATTTCTTGCTGACGTTGGGTGTGCAGTCACCTTGGAGCATTAAATAATGCACCCTTGGTCGGGCAATTTTTAAATAGACACACCTGCCTCAAGCATTGAAGAGATGTCTGACAGTTCTGAAATTGGTTTATTTCGGAACTTTAGGCCTAGAAAGCCGGCATACAAAGGATATAAAGTATCGGAACAGGTATGTCATCCAGCTTCTCCACAGTTATCACAGTTACTGTATTCGAGTTTGAGGGGAA
This sequence comes from Schistocephalus solidus, assembly GCA_017591395.1. Lineage (NCBI taxonomy): Eukaryota > Metazoa > Platyhelminthes > Cestoda > Diphyllobothriidea > Diphyllobothriidae > Schistocephalus > Schistocephalus solidus. The sequence goes on from WEDG01006613.1 coordinate 64,425, forward strand.
GATGGGTAGATATGTTTGTAGATCGGATTTGGCTGTCTTCCTGAGTATCTTTAGTTGGCTGGTAACTAAACTCCTTGATGATGCTTTTTAATTATTCCGATTAGAGAAACAAGAGGCTGAGCAAGCAGAGAAGCCATTGGCTTTTTGTTCGGAGTTTTAAAACCTGTGGAGGGATTCATCGTCATAACTAACAGCAACAGCGACCAAATAAAAGTGTAAGGACATGACAGTTCGACCGTCGATTTCGACGAGGTCCACCGTATGCTCCACACCAGGTTGTGCAGGGACGGTGACTTGCACGTGAATTAGTTTAAGTGATAGTAGCCTTGCGCTGCAGCTACTGCACTCTCTCCTCCTCCCCCACCTGAGCCCAGTGTCAAGACAGAGTCAAGAAGATGGGAGATGGGAGAGGGTGCATGTGGCTGATGCGGCCGGAGCCGCCCCTAGGTGTACCACCACACCTGACTCGGATCCCAGGGAGTGGGAGTGCCATTAATCGCACATTAAGAAGGAACCATTGCAGCCTGACTTCCATTCCGCCAGTCAGCCACTCCACACAAAACACACATTGGGCTGACCACGCGGTCCGATTTATCCCGTCAGTTGGCAACCTTCCAAGCCACGGTTTTTAGCTCACCGTGATAGGTTCAAGTGCATCAGATTGTTTATCGTAAGGAAAATGCGCTGAGCTGTTGACCTCACTCTCTCCCCCATCCCCACAATCAGACCACCATCCCAGCCAGTCAGTTTTCTGATGTGGGAGTGGGCGCATTGGCTGACGGGTCGGCGTACCCGTCTTCGCGCGCCAAAGCACGACCTGGCCCCCATAACGCACACACCAGGATTCACTTACTCAGGGGATATGGAGGAGCCATCGCCGTCTGACTCCTAGTCCACTGGTCAGCCACTCGACACACACAACACATACACTGGGCCGACGGCGTGGTCTGGTGTAAGTGTCAGATTGACAGCCTTCCAAGCCACGGTTTCTAGGGAACTGTGATTTTATCAGGTACATTATGATGATTTTGAAGGTGCTGTCTATGTACTAGTGTAGATGGTGTGTGCTGATGTGGCTTAGCATTCAGTGGTTTACCGCAGGTTGTCGTGGAGGCACATGTGTCCTAATAGGCCCATGTTGTGTGTAAATGTGCGGGAGCAGTGAGGGCAGTGGAGGCGGGTGCGGCGACTGGTCCTTGACTTCACAACGATCGGAAGTGTAGTGAGTTCTGCCATAAGTTGGGGCCCACTGGGCTTGTAGACTTCCGGTGGGATTGCGTCAGATCCCAGTGCTTTACCACTGGAAATCTGCTGCATGGCCCGCATGGTTTCTGGTAGGGAATGCGGCAGATTCAGGTCATTGTGCGTGTCCACATGTCAGCAGTGTTGTGCCGTCAGAGCTAAGCAGCGGTGCGGTCCCCTTGATAAACGGGCGGTAGATGGCCTTGATGGCTTTTAAACAGTTTTTCTTTTCATTGCGCTCCGCATGCCTTTCGATTTCCTCAGCATTTCGGATCATCCAGGCATCCTGCATCTCCCGCAGCCGTTGCTGTACAAGGCGCCGGCATCTGAAGAAGGCTTCTTTGGTGACGTCAGTCCGAGAGTCCATGTAGGCTTTGTGCTGTCCATTCTTCTCCGCGAGTAAGTTGCTGATTTCGGCGTCATTGTCGTCAAACCAGTCTGGGTGTTAACGGCATGCGTATCCGAGGACTTCGAGGGCGGTGGACTGGTTGACATTTCACAGTTGGCACCATTGTGTCTCCACGGTAGCATTATCATCTGTAGCATGCAGGTCCTCCAGTTTCTCGGTTATGTGGTTGCTGAAATCAAAACAGTGAGCAGGAAAATTTAATAAAAGAGTATTTAACTTACCTGGTGGCCTCTTACCTTGGGCCTTCGTCGGGGTTGCAGTCGGAGCCTCATTTCGGAGATGATAAGGTGGTTATCTGTCCAACCATTGGCATCGCGGATAGCCTTGGTTACCAGCACGTCCTGTCGATCTCGCCTCCGGACGAGAACATAGTCCAGCAGATACCAGCGCCGTGACCAAGGGTGCATCCCCGTGGATTTCTCCCGCGTCGGAAGGCGCAAGAAGGTGTTGGTCAGCAGGAGACGGTGTTCAGCACACGTGCGCAGAAGAAGGAGACCGTTGTCGTTACAGCTACCGAGACCGTGGGGACCCAGCACCCCCTGCCAGGCAGCGTGATCTGTCCAGACGTGGGCGTTGAAGTTATCAAGGACAATTAGTATGTCATCTTTCGGCACAGTCACCAGCAGGGCGTGCAGGTCCTCGAAGAATTTGTCCTTCGCCGCATCAGAGCTTGTCATTGGGGGAGCGTAGGCGCTGATGATGGTGGTGAACTGGTCTCCCTGAAGAGGCAGGCGGAGGCTCATCAGGCGATCATTGATACTCTGCGGCAGACAGGGCAGACGTCCCACGATGTCGTTCCGGATGGCAACGGCAACACCAGCGTCACATCGCTCTGCCTTTGGCCGGCCGCTGCAGAAGAAGGTGTAGCCGGCACCTGCCTCCTCCAGCTGACCCTGCTCAGAGAATCTGGTCTCGCTGCGAGCAGCGATTTCCACCTTGTAGCGCGCCAGTTCCCGAGCGACTAGCGACGTCCTCCTTTCCGGCCGGTTGCTCCTAGGATTATCTAAAAGGGAACTAACATTCCAGGCTGCTAGTGTGAGAGGACTCACCCAAGCAGCCTGAAGGGTATGGCGAGGGGGATGGGGACGAGGGTTATTGTTGTTTGTTTGAATTTTAAGACCGCGTACTTTGCGATCTGCGAGCCGCGGCCGGCTGCAGAAGACATGATAACCAGCATTTGTTTAGGGCACCTTTTCTAGCCCCTTCATCCGCGAGGAGGCAAGCAGTTTTGTCCCTCAATAGGGCTGCTCGGACATCCCAGACGGCTGCCGAACTCCACTATGGGTCATGGTTTTGTTTTAGTGGGAGAACGACCCGAGTTAGTCTGGGCCGCCTACCGGGTTGCTATCACCCCTACCGTATGACTTTTTGAGAGGGGGGAGGTGGGAAGTTCTGGAGTCAGACATACCGGGTGTGGAGGCACACACAACACCGGAGACCCTCACCTGGTTTAGCACGCCGGTCGTGACAGTTGCCCGGCGTGTGACCGCTGGGAAGAACCCAAATTCGAGGAGCCACAGGTGAGAGTTGGGTACCAGGTAGAGGCGGCCACAGGAGCATTCACCACCTGTACGAGACGAATGGAGCAACTCAAATGCTATCTGTGTGGTGCTTCCCCTAACTAGTACCCCTACACCCCATTTAGGACATCCTTTGCATAGTTAAGCATACTGTCTTCACAGGTACTAGCTAAAAGCCCAGACACGCGTTGCACCGATATTCTGCCCCTGCACGACGCAGTAGCGAGGGGTTCAGCTCATTAGGGGTTAGCTGACTTCCACGTGTGCTCTCGAGTAAATACTCCAGTTTTGAACGCTCAGCTCTTTAATATTATCATAAATTACTGACTGAACAATCGACAAAAACGTAGGAGATTTAAAAAGTAGATGAGGCGGATACTGTATGCGATTACAAGATCAACGTGCAAGCTGACTGCTTCCTCATCAAAAATCCAGACGTCATGCAAATTCCAGTTTGAGTAGTAATCACGTTGGCTGTGAAACTCAGGAGCGCTGTGATGCTTCGTCATCCAGACGCACAGGGAGTTCTGGCCATGGTTGCGCAATCCAAGTTGGCGTTTTATTTACCTTTTTAATTTAAAAAACACTATGCATGGTATACGATTAACTATGCTCGATTACCTACTGGGATTTGAACTCTCCCTGATTTTTATGACTCCGCCGCGCATGGCTCATTGAACCCGCTTGAAATTTGAAGAGCGAGACTAGCAGCAACTCATTGCATCTCCTCTGAAACGCATTTGAATGAGCATAACGTATCACTAATAAGGCTTCGGTTTTAGTCCTGCGGAGTGGAACAACTGACCAAATTGTGTTTGTAAGTTGTGGTTAGCGTCATTTATTACGTGCTTCAACTGATAGGTCATTTCACAGAGCCTTAAACCTTCGAAGAGCCTTCTAACGCAACTTCGCCAGCAACTGATGCTGTGAGGACAGAAAAATCACGTAGTATCAATATGGTTCATGCAAACAAATCTCTCAAGTTCGACTATTCGAATTCACATGACGAGCACATCAGTGAAAGACATCTGTTTCTCACTATCTTCCTTTCCGTGAATAATCACCCGGAGAAGAGTGGGTTGAGCAGAAACCGAGAACTAGGCCTTTTTAGTGAATTTGAAAATACCCTTGACGCACGACCCGCATAGAGACCTGAGGCAGTTTGCAAGGCAGACGTCACTCGTGAAGTCAGCAAGCGGTGCATAGAGGCTGCAAATCAGTTCTTTGTTGGCCAAGAACATGTCGGCGTTTTTATGGCGTTCGCGGAGCCAAAAATACACCTTCGATAGCACGGCAAATTTTTTATTTAAAGTCAAACGGTGATTTTTTTTGAACTATGTTCAGTACTATTATTTCTGACCTGTAGGATTCCTGAAAAGAGAAACCACTACCCTAAGAAGGTCATGTTCACGCTTTGCAAGTCGGTGGGAACTGTTTAGACATCCAAAGTTTTTTCAACCACTTTTGTCGAAAACATTTGGCGCTATCATACACTTGAGAAACATTGCTGATTTCCGCGGCGTAAGACGAAGAAAGGTGCTTGAAGTGAGCAGAAAATGCAACAAATAGCATTCTGTACTGTCTGATTATTTGAACAGAAGCAGTTTCCTGTTCAGGTCAAATAGCGGCCAACTTTTGACGAGGTGCGGATCGAAGAGCACTTTGCCATCGGGGTAAGCATCTTCATTTTACTGCGATTAAGATATTTCTGATTTTAATTCGATTGGTGATTCAGCTAGCTGTCTTGTCTTTCCCTCAGCTCCTGCTTTAGTTACCTTTTGTGCTTAGTCAAGCCAGTTTTTGTTTGCTGGAATCCTGTTGTTCTCGGAAGCTCAGTGGAGTCCAGCTCTGCACGCACAATCAGCCACTGTTCCTTGCCATCCTCGTCAGACCACTCCTGGTGACGGCGGCCTGAGCCCAGCTCCCTGGATCCCCAGGGGAGGAGTGCGGTGTCAGCTGGAGGCGAAAAGCAGTGATTGGGTCATGCAAGTAGGCATTTAGTGCGATTGACAGTCAGCGAAAGTAACTTAGCCTTCTTGAGGGAGAAATCCAACTGCTCTCCGCTGCTTATTTTTCAGTCTATGTGTACGAGTTGCAGTAGTTGTTAAGGCGAATTCGTCTGTTTTGATGCCAGCCATTTTTCTGTTTAGATTCATCTGCAGAGCCTGACAGCCATCGGGAAGACCACACGGTGTTTGGCGTGGGCCATTTCGTGTGCAGGGCCCTCAGTCATTTCCGATTGTTCCGACAGTTAAGAACTTCCTGATCTACGAAACTCGACCGCCAGGCTTGATTTAATTAGTGTTCCTATCAGTATGATTTACTTCCTACACCCCGTTATCTCAGCTAGTTCAGCAGGGTCTGATTTTAGAATCCCCAACTGACAGACGACTTTTGCGCGTGATGCAGTTGCTGTTAAAGCCAAATCATTTGCTCTTCTCAATTATGTCAATAGACTGTGGTTCTGCTTTGTTAAGCCTTCTTATCCGACGCCTCCCATTGGTTACCAGTTGATGGTATCCATCGCGCGCGTTTAAGTGTGACAGCCAGCATGAAAGGATTTGGGAGCTGGTCGTTGGAGGTTTATGCAGTATAGAGCGCTGGATATAGACAGTCAGGTTGCCACCATGGCTAAGAATATGCGGCTCTGCTATGTTATTAGTTTTTATTAACTAATCGAAAGGTAGTGCCAGATGGTGCCAATTCCTGCATTAGTTAAAGTTGCTCACGATAGGGAAAGCACGTTGGAGCTACCGGTTTCTCATCTTGTAGTTTAGATAGGTCAGTTGCTAAGGGTGAAGCTGGCAAGACGCAGAAAACTGTTTCACGGTTGTGACAGATCATCAGTACGCCATTTGCTTAAGGAAGTGAGGTATATATATATATATTGAATAAGAGAGGTTGTTTGAATCCCGAGATAGTATAATGAAAAGAAAAATGCTCTTCGAACGATACACTACATTCGTCAGGACTTACTTGAACTCCTTGAATTTTCTGTAGGAATGCCTGCGAGTTTCTTACGTTGCATTGTGATCCATCACTGAGGTGCTTTAGTTTCCTGTATAGCCAGTTGGCAAGATTGTAAGTCGGGGATATAATAAGCGTACTATGATCCTCAATGGTGCATCTGGTTTGTGCACCTTTGGAAGGTCATATGCAAGTGCGATACGGGGGTCACTGAGGGTCATAAATCTGGAGTCCTCGGGGCTAATGAGTTTCAATCGAGAAAGTTCGTTCACTTTCTTCTTTACAGCAGCTGCCTGTTTTTTCGTTGGGTCCGCATCAAGTGGGGTGTACGCTTCCCTGTCATTGAAGATCTGGTTTGTCTTGTTGACGTAGTCGGTCTTGTCCATGATAACAGTTGCGCCACCTTTGCCAGCAGGCACAATGACTATACTTTCATCTGCTTTCAGTGATTTCAATCCCTTCGCTTCTTCGATTGCTAAGGTTTGATGATGTTTCCTTTTCCGAAGGAGACCAGTGGCGCAGCTACGCATGTCCGCACGTATGTCCTCGGGGGCGGTGGAGGTCAGCAGAAGGTATTCAAGATTGGCTAGGAAGTTTGTCGGTGTAGCATCGGCATGACTGAATTTTATTTCTTTAGAAAGGAGGTTTATTTCAGCGGATTGAAATCACTGAAAGCAGATGAAAGTATAGTCAACTACCAAAGGTCGCGGGTTCGAATCCCAGGTGTGTCACACTTGGGATTGGGTATGAATGGTTGATGACGGCTTTTAAGCCATAAATGGCCATTCCGGTCTCCCTTGTCTTTGTCTGTTCAACTATAACAACATATGCTACATGTCGCTATGCAAACGCCTGCGAGGGCTCTACTCTGAGCTCCAGGGCACAACGGAACATGCATGTTCCTTAAGCAGATCGGTAAGCCACACACTTTCATCATATTCCCGATCGCAACCGAAAAAGCAACGAACCCGTGGCTCAATGGTAGAGCGTTCGACTCAATTACCAAAGGTCGCGGGTTCGAATACCAGGTGTTCCACACTTGGGATTGGGTATGACTGGCTGATGACGGCTAATAAGCCAGAAATGGCCATTCTGGTCTCCCTTGTCTTTGTCGGTTACACTATAACAATATAAAGGAAGTGCGTTGAGGAGGCATCACAATCGCCCCCGACGAGATAATGGTGTCCTTTGATGTCATCTCCCTATTCACATCCATCCCAAAAGAACTGGCCATGAGAGTTATCGATGACCTTCTGGACAGAAGGTACAACGATAAAGGAAATATTTTTAAAAGAGAACACGCAATGGAGTTACTGGACTACTGCTTTCACACGTACTTTACGTTTAACGACTATGTTTATGAGCAAATCCAGGGAACCCCGATGGGATCACCGATCTCCGGCTACCTTGCGGAGGCCATCCTGCAAGAACTGGAAACTCAGGTCTTCCAGATGTGCAAGCCGAAATTCTGGATGCACTACGTAGACGACACCTTTGTTATCATACACCGAGAAGCCAAAGAGAACTTCAAAAGGGATCTGAACTCGATTTTCCCGCAGATTCAATTCACAATGGAGGAAGAAGAGGATGGAATGCTCCCTCTTCTCGATGTTCAGATATCAAGGCAGGAGGACGGAACCCTCCAGACTGGCGTGTTTCGAAAAGCGACTAACACGGAGAAAATTCTTCACTACAACTGCAATAACCCCCTGTCGCATAAACGCAGTTGCGTGTGATCGCTTTTTCGCCGCATCCAGACACACTGCAGCACAGAGGCTGAGAAGCTGCAAGAACGTTAAACCCTATGGCGCCTCTTTCTCGCCAGTGGATATCCACGCAGCTTCGTGAACAAATGCTTATACCAAAGGCATACAAAGACCGAAGGTGAGCCCAAACAAAGACCTGAAACCTTCCGTGTCTTACCCTATGGGAATAACGTCTCAGAAGCCACTGAGCGCATGTTAAGACCGCTAAACGTGGGCGTTGGACACCGACCAGAGACCACTATCCGTCGATTAGTCATGCAACCAAAGGGCCGACTACCACCCGCAGACACCTCAGGCGTTATTTACCGTGTCAACTGTCTAGACTGCCCGGCCAACTACTGCGGCATGACCGACAAACAACTGAGTACGCGCATGCACGAGCACACTTTAGCCGTAAGGCGAAAGGATATTCCATCACACGTTGCCATGCATAGTCTAGAAAACAACCAGCGGTTCAATTTTGACGGGGCTCAAGTGCTCGGCCGAGCCGAAAACAAACTGGCGAGGGAAGTCAGACGCCAACTCTATCAACCGCAGCATTGACCTAGCAGTGCCCTATGAGGCCGTCAAGCACCATTGGCGCACGGAGGGAGGACCAATGAGAAACGAGGTGGATAGACCTATCGCAAGTGAGCACGAAAGATATTTTCAAACCATGTAGTTCCCCCTATGCTCTATCTCCGATGATGTGCTCGAGTATGAGTGTGAAACGTCAGACAAGTATATCTTCTACCCCAGAGATCGCCTTATCTTCTCCTTCCATATATATATATATATATATTAATATGCGTAAAGATTCGAGTTCCCGTTATCTTATCGCGTTCATCATCTCCTGAAGAAGACAAAGAAGAAGAGGGGGCGAGTTCATGGACCAAATTGTATTTTTACTGACGTTTCGAATTCCTTCTCGCTTCCATCATCAGAGTAAAGTGCTTGCTGCTCCTGGTGGTCTTGAGTTAGTCAGTCTTGCCGCGTGCCTCGTATTATATCCATGGTGGACGCGTGAACTTTGACCTGCCCGATCGCCGCTGACATGCCCTTTTTACAGCCAACGGTTATCCAAAGTCCTTCATCCGCAAATGCCTTAGGAGGCCTCAGTTTGAGCGGCCGAATGAAGAGAAGCCAAAGTTTTGGCTCGCAATCCCCTATGTGAGGAACGTTTCAGAGGCAACTGCAAGAATCCTTAAACCTTTTGGGATTGGCTTGGCTAATAAACCAGAATGCACTATCAGACAGCAAGTCATGAAGCCCAAAGACCCGCTACCAGTGACAGAACAATCAGCAGTGGTCTACAGCATACCATGCCAAAATTGTGATGCAAGGTATGTTGGTGAAACGGGCAAACGCTTGGGCGCAAGGTTGCATGAACACCAACTTGCCATCAACCGCAAAGACAAGTTGTCTTTGGTTTATGGTCACGCACAACAGCTGAACCATGATTTCGCCTTTGACAAAACAAGGGTGATTGGCCGAGGCAATGAGAAGATGGCCAGATTGGTGCTCGAGAGCTGGTCGTCGTCTGGCACACTCAACCGAGCTAGAGACTTACATCCCGCCTACCAGGCGCTTCGTACACGGCTCGGATCAGTTCGGCCAGGGCCAATAAGGCAAACGTGCACACGGAACCGAGAGCCCAGGCTCACGGAAAAGCGGGGTGGCGGCCGAAGGTGACATGACCAAAGTCAAACACTGCCTCACGAATGCGCCCGTAAAACGGATAACAACTCACGAGAGCAGCAACGACGGCTCAGTCCGCTGATTGACGTGGGGGAGGCCAACAGGCATGCTGCCTTGCCTAAACCTACGACGGCTCCAAAGGGGACAGCAGTCACGCGAGCCCGCCGGAGTTCAAGCTCGGGGAGGTCTAAGGAAGTCAGCGGTGATCGGGCAGGTCAAAGTTCACGCGTCCACCATGGATATAATACGAGGCACGCGGCAAGACTGACTAACTCAAGACCACCAGGAGCAGCAAACACTTTACTCTGATGATGGAAGCGAGAAGGCTTTCGAAACGTCAGTTCAAATACAATATGGTCCATGAACTCAGCCCCTCTTCTTCTTCGTCTTCTTCAGGAGATGATGAACGCGATATATATATATATATATATATATATATATATATATATATATATATTTGAAGTTGAATACGTTCTATGGGAAATGGAGCTTTATTGTGTAAATTTTCAATTGTGATGCCGTGTATTGTGGTCAGACCGGCAAATCCGCCTCTACACGCATCTACGAACATCAGTTGAAAGTAAAGAGGCGGGACCATCTGTCCCAAACAGATATGCATACTCTAGACACCGGCCACACCTTCGCTTGGGATAAAACTTGGATTGTCGCCACCTGTCCCTTCAAGAAAGGTCGAGAGTCCTCGAGGCGATGCATTCAGATGAGTCATGCATCAATAGACAAATCGAGTTGGATGCGGCGTACAGACATCTCAAGGAGAAATGGAAGAAACGAGAACCAATCAGGACAGGCTGATACACACGGAGGCCGCTCAATGGTGCCAATGTTCACGCCCGTATCGACTTTTTTCGCGTGATCACGATGTCAAAAGTTTTTGGTCACATTTGCTGCCTGCCTGCGTCTGACGACGACCTGGAGAACCGGTGCATAAAAATTTAAACAATAAAGCACCATATATATATATATATATATATATATATATATATATATATATATATATATATATATATATATATATATATATATATATATATATATATATATAACCGACAAAGACAAGGGAAATTGGTATGGCCATTTCTGGCTTATAAGCCGTCATCAGCCAGCCATACCCAAACCCAGGCGCTGCGGCGCCTGAGCCTCTAACTCGCGACCTTGTTGGGCAGAAGTCCAATGCTCTACCAACTGCGCCACGAGCTCGTTGTCTTGCCGGTTAAGATCGGGAATATTGACAATGGTAATGGGCCACTTACCGATCGGTTAGAGGACTCACTCGTCCCGTTGTGCCTTGGGGCTAACTCTCAAGCCCGGACAGCAGCCGAAAAGAAGCATAGTATATAGGCAGAATAACATAACCGACAAAGAGAAGGGAGACTGGAATGGCCATTTCTGGCTTATTATCCGTCATCAGCCAGCCATACCCAAACCCAGGCGCTGCGGCGCATAAGAACCTCGAACTCGCGACCTTTTTGGGCAGCGTCCAACGCTCTACCCACTGCCCCACGAGCTCGTTGTCTTGCCGGTTTCTATCGTGACTATTGACAATCATAATGGGGCACTCACCGATCGGTTACATGACTTACTCGTCCCGTTGTGCCTTGGGGCTAACA
>WEDG01006614.1:0-102071 GCA_017591395.1 Schistocephalus solidus
TGCATCTGCGATCAATCGATGAAGACAGAAATATCGATCGGCGTCGCAGGCCGGGAGTTGAGTCATGCGCGTACACACCGCTTGTCACGTGTGGTAATCCGACAGAAGGCGAGAGGGGTAAGCGGCGGTGTCGAAGACCGTGAGAACGGGCTGCTAAAATACTCCAATCTAAACTATAGGCGGCGTGTAGCGACGCCGAGGGCGCTATTCATGTCGAAAAATGAGTAATTAAACCGCCAGGGAAGTGACCACGGCGTCCGCTGCCAGTGATATATAGGAGAAGAGTGGGTATAGGAGAAGAGTGGGTCATAGGAGAAGTGTGGGTATGTCCTGCGGCCCTAGTGTTGGAGTTGGGTGAGGTTGTATTTTGCGATGGTGGACATGGGAGACGAGGGAACATACGGGACACAGGGATAGGGAGTAGTTGAAGTGGAGGAGTTTGGGGTAGAAGATTAGCAATTTTTGTCCTTGAGGAAGGTTCGACGGTTCCTCTGTGACAACGGCCTAGACCCGATCGTCTCTGGCCACATCCTCCTTAGCACGAAGGATCCGGCGTGTCTTGGTATTGCCTGAAAGCACTCGGAATGGTCCTTCGTAGGCTGATTCTAAAGGCTTACGTACACGGTCACACCGAGAAAAAAACACCTGACTGCAGTTGGCCAAGCCTTTTTTGACACAAGACTCGGTTGGTAGAGTTCAAGGCGGAACCGAGAAAGCGAACGCAGGACTTACTGCAAACGATGCGAAAAATTGTTGGAACTCTCATCGGCACCATGAGTAGTTGGAATCGCCTGGCGATCGGTGGATAATGCCAAAAACTAATTCGGCCGCGCTGCAATTGATATCTGACATCAGTGCTGCGCGAATCCCAAGCAGCACAAAGGACAGCTTACCAGACCACTTGGTTGAACCCTCTGCGGCACGTAGGGTGTTCTTTAACTGGCAGTGGAAACACTCAGCCATGCCGTGTGCCGATGGATTGTTGGCCGTCGTTCGAATGCTCGGGCAGCCAAGAAAGTTGGGGAGGGCTTGGAAGAGGGCAGATTCGAACTGGGCCCCACGGAAATCGAAAGTGGCAACCCAACGATTGACGAAAGCCATTCAATAAAGTGATGGCTTCAGCCCAGTGAGTATACCGATCGATACAAATCAGGTGAGTCAAACGATTCGATAGAGGCAAGGGGCCTACGAAACCCAGCCACACATGACTAAGCTATGCGTCGGCGCCGGGGAACGTGCCAAGTGGAAACTTTTTGGGGCGCCGCACCTTGCTCCACTGGCAACTCAGACAGGGTTCTGCCAAAACTTTGATATCCTTGTTCATTCCAGGTCAGAAGAATCTTTCTGTGAGGAGCTTTTGTGAGGCTCGGATCCCATGGTGGGAGAGAGCATGAAGGGATTCAAACACGAACTTATGCATCGAGGTGGACGCGAAGGAGCAATGAAAAGGAGTCGAGACGTCACAGAGGATTGTGCCAGGACCAGTGATCAGCGGAACATTTATGAGCTGGAGACCACTAACTGACTCGTCGTTGCCCAGCCGCTATGGCGTCAAGATCGATCCCGTACAAAATTTTACAGCTGGTTCCTACCGTAATGTTCTGTCCTCACGTCGCAGCACACTGACATGCTTTCTGGTCACATCGGTCTGGGGCAGCCCACTTCTTTGGGCGTTAGCACAATAGATTACTCATGTCTTCTTGTCCGCCTCACGCTCCCGGTCGATTCTCTGCTAGTACTGCGTGGGACTTGGCACTAGTCTCGCGAGTGCTCGGTGCTGCTACCAGCTGAGTTAGGTTTGACGGCACAGCGAGAACCCCATCTGCCCCTTCCTGAACCCTGATACTGGGCTCAGCCACACCAACTTTGATATCGTAGGTACCCTGCCTCTGTCCAAAGGTTGTTTCAATCTTCTTACTTGTGTGGATCAATGTACCTTGGGACCGGAACTTATCTCTCCGCCTGATGTAGAAGCTTAAACGGTGGTCAAAGCCGTCTTCAGTCATTTGGTTGCCATTTTCGGTGTCCCTCCGCTATTCCGATTACCCGCGAAGCCCAGCTTGGATCTCACTTCTTCCAGTCTCTTCTCACCTATTTAAGCTCTATTAGCATCCATGCGATTGCCTAGCCACCGAAGGCTAACGGGAGGATCCAGTGGTTGCACCACCAGCTGAAGACTACTCTAAGAGTCGCAGATGATCCGATAAACTGCACGAACCATTTTCACTGGTTCTGTTACACGTCCGCTCGACCCTCAAGTCGGACTTTGCCTGTTCCGCCGCTGAATTACTGTTCAGCGCCATCGTCCGACTTCCCGGTGAACTGACATCACCAACTCCTCGTGTTGCGGTAGAGGATCCTTCCAACATCCTGCACCGTCTCCGGCAGCCCACACAAACAATTCCCTGGTTCCGCTCAGATCATCAGTCTCCGAGTATTATATCCAGAAAAACCCGACGATATAGTTCCAGGTTTACCTCCGATAGGATTGACTCTGCCGGCCACGGGAAACACTATATGGTGGGCACTTCTATGTTGTCTTTCGAGGGGCAAAAACTCTCCGCATCCAACGCGGGACTCGATAGGTATAAGTGAGCTTCAACCGCCTCAAAGTTGCTGTCCTGGATGAGCCCTGTGGACCCCAAACCCACTGCTCCACCACCTCTCCCACATTCCCTCTCCTTATGTCCTCTCCCTCCATGTCTGCAGCTTCCAATTACGGCCTACCAAACTCCAAGACTTCAGCTGTAAGCCACTCATCTAAGGTTCCCCTCTATTAAGTGGATGCCGTCTCCACTCCTCCAACCGATACAAGCGAAAATCGTAGTCCCAAGAAGTAATTGAGAAGATGTAGATACGATCGCTGGGACAAGAGCTTAATTCGGCAATAATATGTTGCCGAAATGTGTTTCATAATAAAACGCCTGGATAACATGGAGCTGGCTAGGTGAGCAGTATTTCAACGCGGAAGACGAATGATCCGCGTGCTCCGTCAAGACTGCCACGCGAGGCTGCGCAAATACCGTCAGGGGATTGACCAAGAGAAGGCCAGATGCTGTGAGTTCATGGGCGAGGGCGGTACGAAACTGCTTCAACAGAGGGTAACCAAACCTTTCTGAATCGACTGGTGCTCTTTCGTATCTGCTGGAAGCAATGATATCTCTAAATTAATGCGACTCTTTTCACTTTGTCGATAAGCACCCCAAACCAACCGTGCCACCGCCAACCCACCCCAAATCCCCCGAAAACAAACTTTATTTTGAACACTTGCTTTTGCCAACAAAAAACCAAAGCAAAAGGCAATTAAGCGAGAGTTGTTTGTTTTGCCCGTGTTTTGAATTGATTTGTTCCGCTTTCAGTACCAAATCAATAAACCTATTTGTTTATTTATTTCATGGGGTATTCACCCTACAGAGATCTAATTACACCAATTCCATGATCAACACAAGATTGAAACAAACAAAATTTATTTTTTTATTTTGAATATCGTATTAACACCAAATATTTATAAAGGTACCATAATCAAAAATATTTAATATCTTCCTTCCTTATCAGATCGCAGCCATTAGTTGACCTATCGGACACTAGAAATTATTTCAGTAACAACCCTAATAGCAATGAAATACGATTTGAAGCTCGACCAGTCGTTCATCAATCGAAGTTGGAATTTGATTGGTTGCTAGTGCACCCCGATGATGCGTCGCTAAGGACGCAAAAGAATGCACGCAGCGTTATCGGCAAATCAATCGGGCACTGAGCTGTCAACCCCGCGCGTGCCGTGCCATGCCATTTCCTGCGCTCTCATGTTGCATCGCGGACGCTTAACTACCTGCACCCCTGTTTGGTCTAAACTTAACATTTTTTTCGATTTTTTGCAGTATGTTTAGAGCAGTATCTAAGAGAGCACTAAGGAAACGTGCCCAGAAAGGCTTTCGGGATGATTTACGTCAAATTGCCAAGCATATGAGGGTAATGTATTAATCCGACTCATCTTTATCGTAGTGGCATTTGACCTCCTCCTCTAGTTCGTCATATGATGACTCGAACTCTGACCTTTCCTCTGCTGATTAGGAGACAGGTTGGACATCAGATACGTCTGACGTGGCTGCAAACAACTCTTGGTACGACGCAATCAAATGAGTCACTTCTGGTAGGCGATTCATTTGTTTGTGCGCAGAATATTGTCCGCCTTTTGAGTGGAGACATAGCCTTGCTGTTTGATGAGTATGAAAATGTTGAGGATATTTTTGATTACCCTAAAAACTCGTCAGTTATTAACGTTTATAAAGCTACATAAGGGAACGTCCTCAAAGCAAGCTCATTGCCGTCCACTGTTCGGAAATACGCGTGCATCCCCATTAACGATCACCTGGTCCTGATTGAAATCACTGGAAGACACGACACGGAGGAATGGCTTCCTGGAATCTGCCATGCGTGTCACAGACATGATAAATATTTTAAAGACTGCGTTGGACAGTAACTTTCTCTCATTGTCTCGTATGAGGGTTTCTTTCTCACTGCAACTACTGAATGACGCCTTCTGTACCATCTGGTTGTTTCTGGGAGAGGACGGCGCCTATGGCAGTGTCAATAGCATCGGTATCTAGAATAAATTTCCTGGCGTCATTGCTTATGTCAGGAAAAACTAAATAGGAGTGGTGCAAAACTTATCCTTCAACGCCTGGAAGCTACAGGTACAACCAGCAGTCCACTTAAATTGTACTTCTTTCTGGGTCAGCTTGTGAAGCGGACCAGCTATGTGAGCATAGTCTTTGATAAATCTTCTATAGTAAGAAGCCAATCCTAGAAAACTGCGGACTTCAGTTACGTTTATAGGGTTGGGCCACTCACGGATTTGCCTAACTTTATCCTCGTCCGTTTCGATGCCAGAGGCCGAGACTACATGCCCTAAAATCTTGACACGAGGTCTAATAAAAACACATTTACAGGGCTTAAGGGTGAGACCAGCCTGTCGGAGACTGGTAAACACGGCACGGACATTGCTAATATGACTGTCAAAATCCTTACCAAGAACAATTATGTCATCCATATAAACTAGGCATGACTTGGGAATGAGTTGAGCCAGGACTTGATTCATTAGCCGTTGATACGTACTTGGAGCATTAGCTTGGCCAAAAGGCATTGTCTAAAACTCGTAAAGACCCGAAGGGACTGCGAAAGCAGTCTTCTCTCTGTCAACAGGTCGCACATCTACTTGCCGGTAACCGGCTGCTAGATCAAGAGTAGAGAATACCTGATTACCCGAAAGGGCATCTAGGGTTGCATCAATCCTTGGCAGAGGGAAAGAATCCTTAGTTGTCACTGGATTTAATTTGCGATAGTCAACGCATAACCGCATAGTGCCATCCTTCTTCATACCTAACACGACCGGAGATGACCAAGGTGAATTGAACGGCCTGATAATTTTCCGGTCTAACATAGCATCGATCATTGCCTTTAACTTTGTCTGGTAGAACACGGGTAATCGCCTAGGAGGAATCTTCGTGGGCCAAGTCACACCTGTATCAATCTCATGCTGAGCCACATTAGTACGTCCGAGTGAACAGCCGTCCAAATCGAAGATATTTTTAAACTCCTCTACCAAACTACATAACTTAGACGAGCTATCCTTGTCAAGAGTAGGTGGCACTAAATTATTAACCTCCTCTAACCTAAATGCATTAACTACATGTTAACTATCTGGTACCTTGGTCCTGAAAGGCCCCTCATTATCACCGAGATGGAGAGTGTTAGTGTTAAAATCTAAGGAGCATTTAAATACATGAAGAAAGTCAGCACCTAATATACAGTCCCACGCAATGTCAGGACAGACAACAAACTAATGACTAAAAATAACGTGACCTTTTTCCAAATTAAGCTCTATCATGCCTTTATGTCGCAAAGTGGCTCCGTTTGCCGTCTTCAGACTGACCTTAGGTTTTGTGCAATACTTCACTCTAGCCTGAAGCTGAAGGAAAATGTTCTGCCTTATGATGGAGCAGCTGGCTTTTGAATCAACTAAGCATGGCAACTTAGTATTTCCTATGGTTGCATCTATAGCAGGGTAGTGTGGCATGTACCCTACGTTTGCCATAAGCAAATCAGATATAAATATGCACTTACCAAGCGCTTCTTTCTCACCTGAGGTGATCGCATGAACACCTGGGGAAGGTGGAGGGTGGGTCTGACGACCACGTTTTTGCCTCCAGTTCCCGCGTCGAGGAGACTGTGGAGAGCCTCGCCAAGGAGACGTCGGCTGTGGAGGGCCGCGCCAAGGAGTTTGGGGTTGTGGAGAGCTACGCCAAGGAGGAGTGGGCTGAGGAGGGCCCCACTGCCACTAAGCCATTTGTGTGCCGATATCGTGGCTCTGTCGCTGTCCCATGGCAAAGTCATCGACTGAAAAGT
Source organism: Schistocephalus solidus (assembly GCA_017591395.1). Taxonomy (NCBI): domain Eukaryota; kingdom Metazoa; phylum Platyhelminthes; class Cestoda; order Diphyllobothriidea; family Diphyllobothriidae; genus Schistocephalus; species Schistocephalus solidus. The sequence goes on from WEDG01006614.1 coordinate 6,406, forward strand.
CCTGTATGGCAGCAGGAGCTTGATGACACCCAAGGGTTGATGGGGATGAGACTTGGACCAAGGGACAGGCTGTATAAATGGCCTCCTCTCGCCGAGCATATCGAGGGCAACCTTTTTGCTGCTGGGGGGGGTCGCGGAGGAGGTGGCGCCTGATCTCAGGGAGAGAGATCCCGTCGACGAAGTCCTTCAAAATGCTGGTCTCGAGCTCGGTGAAGGACTCGTTTGGGTAGGTTTGATTGGCCAGAACTCTAAAATGTCGCTGGACGTCTACGACAGACTCGCCCGCGTGTTTTCGGTGGCTTTTTAGGGCAGCACGGGCAACCCAAGGCATCGACGACCGTCCGAATTTGCGCCGCAGACGCTCGAAGATGGTCGCGGGGGTGAGCGACGCTGCAAGGTTGGCAGCCCTGGCCACCGTGTACACTTCGTTGTCTAGCCGTCCCAGGATGGCGGCTGGGCGGGCACCTTCTTCTACGGTCTCCAGATAAACCTTCATTTGGTCCTCCCATAAGTCATAATCGTCATATGCCGTAAGCTTATCCGGCTAAAAATGACAGCCTCCAGAGCTTGAAACTCGATCCATCGCCTGGACAAGCCTAGTTATCAAATCTTCGGACATTTAAAATCCCACCGCTACCACCAAAATGTAGTGGGCCCGTATCAGATGCGCAACGAATCCAAATTAACGACGCCCAAGAAAGAACAAGACAGTAGGCAAGGTGAAGAGTTTAGGGATTATTTGAAGCTAGAAGTTTATATTCTATTGGGGGCTTGGTCCTGCGAGGATCCTTTGGTGGGGATTGGCTGCCCTGGGGAGATCTTCGGGAGGTCCGTAGGAGAAGGAAAGGCGATAGCTGGAGAAGCATCAGAGAGCGGTCTCCGGTCCAAAGTGATGAGGCTCAATTCTCCTCGGTATTTATGTCGTGTTTTCCAGACGATTTGATAGGTTAACATAGAATAGACCAATGGGTATGCGTAAATCATACGTTGTAGATCGAAAAGAACCAATAGCGTTAAGAGTTAAGATTTTATGGACTTCCGGGCTGGCGCTCGTAATCTGCTAGTAATCTGGGCTACTAGAGAAAATTGAGAAACTTTGGTTCCATCTTTACAGTAGTACCTTTTATTTAAATTATTTTTAGTGTCAGAATATTAAACTTATGGTTAGGGTAAGAAAAGAAAAAGGGAAATTTAAGATTATTGGAAGTTTGTTCAATTATGTTTATATTTGTTGCTGAAATAATTGCCGTTTTTCTTTTCTTATTTAGAATTTATATTTTGTTAGTACCGGGAAGGTTCTGTCGAAACGTAAGTTGTTCTTTCTGACACAAACAGATAATAAAAACTTACATAACTTCAATAAACAAAAAGAGATCTGATAACACCAATTCAATTAAGAACACCAGCTTAGAAACCTACGAAATTTCTCTTTTATTTTGCGTATCATAAAAACACAAAAATGTATAAAGGTTCCAGGAGACAAAGTGGTAGGTGGGCATCCCAGTCGTGCTCGTAGCTATCCTTTTTAAACGCGAACAGGAGGTTGTGGATAGTACGGTTTATTCGTTCTACAAGGCCACAACGCAAAGCAACTTGAAGATTCATCTAAAAGCTTTTTGTCAGTTAATTTAAGGATTTGCACAAATATTTGAATTAGCATCGAAAATTAGGCTCGCTAGAGATAAGCGTAGCGTGTCTCGGGCACTAAGTGATGGCAATTCATCCAAATCTGTTGCTCATATCTTCCATGTTCGGTCATCGGCTAAGCGTCTGAATGTAACTCCGCCCTTTCTCGACTGTAACACAAAAATTGTTACAGACGATTTGGGTAAAGCAGAATTGTTAAATTCGTTTTTTGCCAACCACTTTACCACTTATACTAGCCCCACTCCCTCAATTCGTCTGCTTTCAAATTCGCTTCTAACAACCATTCATTTCTATCCTTCATGTATTCAAAAGGAAATAGCTCACCTTAAAAATTCACATTCGATTGGAATTGATAACATTCCAAACGAAATTATTAAATAGTTAAGGGATTTTCCACCTTTACTAAGCAAGTTATTCTCAATATTTCTCGAAAATGGTTTCTTCCCCGATTATTGGAAAACCTCTATTATAATACCAGTTTTTTAATCTGGTTCCCGCTCGATCATTCATAACTATCGCGGTGTGCATAAAACGCCCTCTCTTACTTACTCTTCGAAAATCTACTTGCAAAACTAATCACGGATTTTTGCATAAGCAATTAAATTATCAACTTTTCCCAACATGGCTTCTTATCGGACCGCTCTTGTTAAACCTGTCACATGTCTTTTCTAAATATACTAACCTCTCTTCGTGATGATCATATATCTGTAGTAGTTATCTATTTTGATCTTAGTAAGGCATTCAATAAAGTGCCTCATAGACGACTTTGACCTAAACTAGAAGCTATAGGATTTCGCAGTCCTCTTACTGATTTTATTTGATCATACCTAAATGATCGAAAACGAAAGTTTTTAGTAGGGTCCTCATACTCAACATCTTCTCCGATTGTTAGTGGTGTCTTTCAAGGAACCGTATTAGATCCTTTGTTGTTCTTACTGTATTTAAATGATATTTCATCGATAGTTAAGCATTCTCAATTTTTTATTTATGCTGATGACCTCAAATGCGTGTACTTCTTCTCTTACTCTACGACCGAACGGTGCCTACAACAAATTAATTCAGACTTAGACCCTCTTTCGGCCTGAATCTTCACATGGCTAATGGAGGTCTCACCTACTAAGTGTCGCTACATGAGGTTTGGGCCTGTAAGGCTGCCGAAACCTCTTATCTTATAAGGTTGCCCTACGATTGAATGTTCCTCCATCAAGGACTTGGGCTTTAGCTACACCAATAAATTAGATCTTTCGCCTCATGCCGATAGAATTATGGCCAAAGCTGCGCAGATTTGCGGCTTTATTTTTTATAATTTCTTCCTTCCTGAAATTAAATTAAGTCTATCGTATGTTTGATCTTCCCATTTTTGAATTTTGCTGTGCTTTCTTCGGTTTAATGAACGACTCTAGCTGTTCAAAAAGTTAAAATTTCCAAAGACATTTCACAAAAAAACGCATATTTCCGACTCTTTCAACTACTTCTACTCAACAAGATGCCAGCTTATGAAGCTAAAATTTCTTTGGGTCAGGAAACTTGAAGCAGGCTTTTGTCTCCTTTTCCAACTAAATAATAACTCAATTCTTCCCTTACTTTCTGTCATTACTCCCGTAATTTCCTTATAACCTAAGAAATTCTACACTAATTATACCTCCCCAGCATCCTCCACGTGTAAACGCTCTCTCTCTTCATTGCTTCTAGGTATAGTTTTCTTTGGAATAACTTGCCAATTGAAATAAGTTCGTTAACTAGTCTATCTGCATTCAAGCGAAGACTGCACATTTATTGTAACACTGATTCTATTAACCTTTTATTTTCCTCATCTTTTCCCAGTAGTTTTCGCATGACTTGGAAAAAGGACTATTGGGAATTAAAGTGACCCTCTTGAAACTATATTTTCGCTACCTCAAGTTGCCCATGAACTATGATAGCTCCTTATATCACCAGTCCTCCAAACAATGACGTCATTCGGACGTTCACATTCAGTGGTCCACAGTCTAAAATGGTACCGTTTCTTTGGATACTAACCATCATCTGAATTCAATTCTAGATCCTAAGATGCTGAGGACTTAAGTTCCTTGATGCATTTTCGTGAGATTACGTTTCATACGCCTAAGTGATTAAGAACGAATCACCTCGACGTTTCATTATCTCATTCTGAAATGCTACTGCAGTATTAACCAACTCTACCACCTGACCATTTCTCCCTTAGCAGTTTTTTTCTCCTACCTTCAATTCAAAAATGAAGGCCTATTGAACTTTGCCTCCAATTTTATGGTAGGAGTTTTTTTTTCACTGCCTATTTTTTCTAGTTCACCATTAATTTTATAACATCGCTAACGCAAACATGTACTTTCGGAAGATATAAAGTCCTTATTGTCTGTTTCCTTCCCAAACTCGCAACTTTTGGATTTTGAAAAGGGTCCATCTGGTATTTCAGGCAGCTCCCTTGATATTATATTTGTCCCTAATTATATTTCCATCATCCTCTGCAGAGTCAATCTTTGCATTCACTTGTACGCCTCCTTTTTTTAACAAGCATCGCCAACTCTTGACAACCTTGATACTTTCCTCCGATTTTGCAACCCCGACGATGGTCTCCAGGTTCAGTTGATGATCAAGGCGGGTTTTAAAGATTTTGACTCTTTGATTGGTAGACTATGCAGTTAGCAAGGTCGCATCTCGATGATGATCTCATGACCTCTACTGTCCCATCTTCGTTTTGACCCTGGTGTCCACGATGAGTTCCTCCTCTCTCACCTCCACTAGTGGTTACAAACAGTAGCTCTGACTGCTTTATTATCTCTCACATGACAAGGAGCGTTCCGAACATTCATACGTTGTCAGCAACATCACAATACTATCCCATTGCATCTAGCTTTTACTTTTTTAGTAAAACAGTTTTTTCTCCTAATTTTTTTTAAATTGGCGGCTCGCCGAACTCAGCCTCAGATTTAAATGAATGAGTTTTTTACTGCTTCTTTTCGAGTTTACCGTATATTTCAAAGATTTTTTTGACTATTGTTTTAAAAATGGCAAATCTTTCTGAATCGGATATGCCTACCATATTGTTAATTTCTGCTGTTAATATGGCTGCTCACATAGTGCAGCAATTATCCACTTTGTATTTATTTATACCGCGATACTAAGTTTGAAATGACGGGGCTCTCTGGGCCTTAAATATACAATTTATTTATTTATTTATACCAGTTTTTAAATCTGTTTCCCGATCTGACATTTAAAACTCACGCGGTTTTCATAAAACGCCCCCGCTTGCTAAATTCTTTGAAAAACTAATTGCAAAACAAATCACTGATTTATTTATTGCCAGTTTACAGGCAAGGTCAAAAAGGTATATACAGTAGGGGGTCAAGCGGGCAGTGAAAAAAATCCTGCTCGTTCTTTTAAGTGTTTTCAGGAGAAAAACCTGCAGCTTATTGAACAGATTAAAAGTTCAGGACAGGAACGTATTGACACAGGTGCACGGTGTAGTACTTCTCCTTTCATTGTTGCGGATCAGGTATTCTGTACTAGCAGCAGGTATGCCGGTGAACGACTGCTCACTGTCGACTGATGAGCAGAGCCAGCAATATTGCCTTCAGCATGAAGTCCAGCACTGGATTCAGAGCCCGCGGACGCCATCAGAACGGAAGAGAGCTTCAAGAGAATCAGCATCTAAAATTTGTGGAAGGTGTCCTGAATGTAGAAAACATGTGACAGCTTTTTCATAAGTAATCAAATTATCAACTTTTACCAACATGCCTTTTTTACTGGACTGCTCTTGCGAAACCTGCCACATGTCTTTTCTTAATCTACTAACCTCTCTTCTTAATGATCATCTATCTGTAGTAGTTATCTATTAGTAAGGCATTCGGTCAAGTGCCTCATAGACAAGTTCTAGCTAAACTAGAAGCTATAGGATTTCGCAGTCCTCTTACTGATTTTATTTGATCATACCTTAATGATCGAAAACAAAAATTTTTAGTAGGGTCCTCATACTCAACAGCTTCCCCGATTGTTAGTGGTGTCCTTCAAGGTACCGTATTAGGTCCTTTGTTGGTCTTACTGTATATAATGATAGCACATCGATAGTCAAACATTCTCAATCTTCTATTTATGATGATGACCACAAATGCATGTAATCCTTCTCTAACTCTAAGACTGAACGGTGCCTAGAACAAATCAATTAAGACTTAGACCCTCTTTCGGCCTGAAGCTTCACATGGCTAATGGAGGTCTCACCTACTAAGTGTCGCTACATGAGGTTTGGGCCTGTAAGGCTGCCGAAACCTCTTATCTTATAAGGTTGCCCTCTGATTGAATGTTCCTCCATCAAGGACTTGGGCTTTAGCTACACCAATAAATTAGATCTTTCGCCTCATGCCGATAGAATTATGGCCAAAGCTGCGCAGATTTGCGGCTTTATTTTTTATAATTTCTTCCTTCCTGAAATTAAATTAAGTCTATCGTATGTTTGATCTTCCCATTTTTGAATTTTGCTGTGCTTTCTTCGGTTTAATGAACGACTCTAGCTGTTCAAAAAGTTAAAATTTCCAAAGACATTTCACAAAAAAACGCATATTTCCGACTCTTTCAACTACTTCCTACTCAACAAGATGCCAGCTTATGAAGCTAAAAGTTTCTTTGGGTCAGGAAACTTGAAGCAGGCTTTTGTCTCCTTTTCCAACTAAATAATAACTCAATTCTTCCCTTACTTTCTGTCATTACTCCCGTAATTTCCTTATAACCTAAGAAATTCTACACTAATTATACCTCCCCAGCATCCTCCACGTGTAAACGCTCTCTCTCTTCATTGCTTCTAGGTATAGTTTTCTTTGGAATAACTTGCCAATTAAAATAAGGTCGTTAACTAGTCTATCTGCATTCAAGCGAAGACTGCACATTTATTGTAACACTGATTCTATTAACCTTTTATTTTCCTCATCTTTTCCCAGTAGTTTTCGCATGACTCGGAAAAAGGACCATTGGGAATTAAAGTGACCCTCTTGAAACTATATTTTCGCTACCTCAAGTTGCCCATGAACTATGATATCTCCTTATATCACCAGTCCTCCAAGCAATGACGTCATTCGGACGTTCACATTCAGTGGTCCACAGTCTAAAATGCTACCGTTTCTTTGGATACTAACCATCATCAGAATTCAATTCTAGATCCTAAGATGCTGAGGACTTAAGTTCCTTGATGCATTTTCGTGAGATTACGTTTCATACGCCTAAGTGATTAAGAACGAATCACCTCGACGTTTCATTATCTCATTCTGAAATGCTACTGCAGTATTAACCAACTCTACCACCTGACCATTTCTCCCTTAGCAGTTTTTTTCTCCTACCTTCAATTCAAAATGAAGGCCTATTGAACTTTGCCTCCAATTTTATGGTAGGAGTTTTTTTTTCACTGCCTATTTTTTCTAGTTCACCATTAATTTTATAACATCGCTAACGCAAACATTTACTTTCGGAATATATAAAGTCCTTATTGTCTGTTTCCTTCCCAAACTCGCAACTTTTGGATTTTGAAAAGGGTCCATCTGGTAGTTCAGGCAGCTCCCTTGATATTATATTGGTCCCTAATTATATTTCCATCATCCTCTGCAGAGTCAATCTTTGCATTCACTTGTACGCCTCCTTTTTTTAACTAGCATCGCCAACTCTTGACAACCTTGATACTTTCCTCCGATTTTGCAACCCCGACGATGGTCTCCAGGTTCAGTTGATGATCAAGGCGGGTTTTAAAGATTTTGACTCTTTGATTGGTAGACTATGCAGTTAGCAAGGTCGCATCTCGATGATGATCTCATGACCTCTACTGTCCCATCTTCGTTTTGACCCTGGTGTCCACGATGAGTTCCTCCTCTCTCACCTCCACTAGTGGTTACAAACAGTAGCTCTGACTGCTTTATTATCTCTCACATGACAAGGAGCGTTCCGAACATTCATACGTTGTCAGCAACATCACAATACTATCCCATTGCATCTAGCTTTTACTTTTTAGTAAAACAGTTTTTTCTCCTAATTTTTTTTAAATTGGCGGCTCGCCGAACTCAGCCTCAGATTTAAATGAATGAGTTTTTTACTGCTTCTTTTCGAGTTTACCGTATATTTCAAAGATTTTTGACTATTGTTTAAAAAATGGCAAATCTTTCTGAATCGGATATGCCTACCATATTGTTAATTTCTGCTGTTAATATGGCTGCTCACATAGTGCAGCAATTATCCACTTTGTATTTATTTATACCGCGATACTAAGTTTGAAATGACGGGGCTCTCTGGGCCTTAAATATACAATTTATTTATTTATTTATACCAGTTTTTAAATCTGTTTCCCGATCTGACATTTAAAACTCACGCGGTTTTCATAAAACGCCCCCGCTTGCTAAATTCTTTGAAAAACTAATTGCAAAACAAATCACTGATTTATTTATTGCCAGTTTACAGGCAAGGTCAAAAGGTATATACAGTAGGGGGTCAAGCGGGCAGTGAAAAAAATCCTGCTCGTTCTTTAAGTGTTTTCAGGAGAAAAACCTGCAGCTTATTGAACAGATTAAAGTTCAGGACAGGAACGTATTGACACAGGTGCACGGTGTAGTACTTCTCCTTTCATTGTTGCGGATCAGGTATTCTGTACTAGCAGCAGGTATGCCGGTGAACGACTGCTCACTGTCGACTGATGAGCAGAGCCAGCAATATTGCCTTCAGCATGAAGTCCAGCACTGGATTCAGAGCCCGCGGACGCCATCAGAACGGAAGAGAGCTTCAAGAGAATCAGCATCTAAAATTTGTGGAAGGTGTCCTGAATGTAGAAAACATGTGACAGCTTTTCATAAGTAATCAAATTATCAACTTTTACCAACATGCCTTTTTACTGGACTGCTCTTGCGAAACCTGCCACATGTCTTTTCTTAATCTACTAACCTCTCTTCTTAATGATCATCTATCTGTAGTAGTTATCTATTAGTAAGGCATTCGGTCAAGTGCCTCATAGACAAGTTCTAGCTAAACTAGAAGCTATAGGATTTCGCAGTCCTCTTACTGATTTTATTTGATCATACCTTAATGATCGAAAACAAAAATTTTTAGTAGGGTCCTCATACTCAACAGCTTCCCCGATTGTTAGTGGTGTCCTTCAAGGTACCGTATTAGGTCCTTTGTTGGTCTTACTGTATATAATGATAGCACATCGATAGTCAAACATTCTTAATCTTCTATTTATGCTGATGACCACAAATGCATGTATTACTTCCCTAACTCTAAGACTGAACGGTGCCTAGAACAAATCAATTCAGACTTAAACGTTCTTTCGGCCTAGAGCTCCACATGGCTAATGGCGTTCTCACCTTCGAAGTGTCGCTTCATGTGTTTTGGGCCTGTAAGGCTGCCGCAACCTATTATTTTTAAAGGTTGCCCTATGACTGAATGTTCCTTTATCAAGGAATATGGCTTAGGCTTCACAAATAAGTTCGATCTTTGGCTTCATGCCGATAGAATTACAGCCAAAGCTGCTCAGATTTGGGGCTATATTTCTTATTATTTCTTCCTTCCTAAAATTAAATTAAAACTTTATCGTTTTTTTTGCTTCATATTATTGAATTTTTCTGTCCTTTCTTTGATTTAATGAACGAATCTAGACGCTCAAAAATTTTAAATGTCTAAAGAAATTTCACAAAAAACTCCTGTTTTCGACTCTTGTATTTTTTTCCTACTCAACAAGATGCCAGCTAACGAAGCGTAAATTTCTTTGAGTCAGGAGACTGAAAGCAGGCTTTTGTCTCCTTTTCCGACAAAATAATAGTTCAAATCTCCCCTTACTTTCTGTCATTACCCCCATTAGTCTTCCTTATAACCTTAGAAATTCTGCACTAATTATACCTCCCCCTACATCCTCCACGTGTTAACGCTCTCTTTTCTTTGCTTCTTTGTATAGCTTTATTTTGAATAACTTACCAATTGACATTAGGTCGTTAACAAGTCCATATGCATTCAAGCGAAGACTGCCTATTTATCTTAACACTTTTTCTATTAACCTTTTGATTTTCCTCATCTTTTCCCAGAAGCTTTTCCCATGATTCAGAGAAAGGACCATCGCCAATTTAAATGATCCACTTGAAACTATACTTTCGCTACCTCGAGTCCCCAATGAACCATGATGTCTCCTTATATCACCAGTCATCCAAATGGTGAAGTCATTCGGACGTACACATTCGGTGGTCCACAATGTAAAATGCTGCCGCTTAATTGGATACTAACCATCATCAGAATTCGATTCTGGATCCTAAGATGCTGAGGCCTCCAGTCCATTGACGCATTTTTGTGAGATTTTGTTTCATATGCCTAATTAATCAAGAATGAACCATCTCGACATTTCATTATCTCGTTCTGAAATGCTAATGCAGTTTTATCCTACTCTTCTACCTTATCTACTTGTCTTAAGTAGTTTTTCTCCTACCTTCTTTTCTAAAATGAAGGCCTATTGACGTCTGCCTCCGTTTTTAAGGTAGGTGATTTTTTCATTGCCTATCTTTCTAGTAAAATATTAATTTCAAATCATCGCTAACTGTTGACCTTGCAGGACAAGTTCTCTCTACATAATTAAGTATTCGTGCATTTTATCTGCACACATTGTCATAAATTTATTTCGTTACTAATGTTTGTTTAGACAGTGTCTTGCCGGTGTGACCCAAATATAAATTCTAAATTCTTAAATTAGCGTGGGCGGGTTGGACATCAGGTTGTCTCGGAAAGGACTGACAGATTCCAGCATTCAATCGCACGAAATGATCAGAAGTCTCTATTGAGAAGTTAGTCAGTCTAAATTGAGATATTTGCATACCAATGCGCAAAGTTTTCTTTCGAAAATAGACGAACTCAAGGCATTAGTCTCTGACCGAACTCCAATGTCCTTGTCATTATGGAAACGTGGCTCAAAGCCGAAATTGCAGATAGTGAGGTTTCGATAGATGGATACCAGCTCTTTCGAAGAGACCGAGAAAATGGACAGAGAGATGGAGTGGCAATGAATGGGTTTTTCGCTCAAAGTTAATCCGGAGGATGACTGGTGATCGTTTAAGAGGATTTAACTCGAGCTTATTTAACGCTTTTGCCCATTGAAGGTGCAGAAGAAGACTAGTCGCCCTGTTTGCTTAACAAGTAAACTTAACAGGCAGTTAAAGAAGAAGAATAAAAATTAAAGGTATTCAGGTAAGCATGGTCAGCAGAACATCTTGAGGAATAACTTCAACAGCAAAATGCTATCAAAAAATGATCCATCATGCAAGGAAGAACTATGAATCAGGAATTATCCAGCAGGTGGAAAATAAGCCTATAAGTTTATTCTATTATATAAATAGTCGATTTAAAAACAAGGACGCAGTCGTAGTACTTATGGATGGGAATAGTGTTGAAGTCATTGAAAATTGCGTGAAAGCCCAGCACTTGAGTTGGTTCTTTGCCTCGGTATTCACTAGAGAACATGAACTTAAGCTTGACCACGACGAAAGTGCTGTTATAGAGTCCTGTGCAGTGCTTGAATTTAAACTCTTCATAGAACCTCTCATGGAACGAGAACTGCAAAATCTAAAGGAAGTGAAGTCATCTGATCATGACGATTTACCGGCAAAGTTCTTGAAAGAACTGGCAGGTGAACTCTCCAAACCACTTGCTCATATATTCAATTCGTCATTTGAATCAGGGAAACTGCCATGCGAATGTAAGGTATCAAATATATACCCCGTATACAAGAGTGGGGCTTGATCTAATGTCAACAATTATCGGCCTGTAAGCCTTATCTTCATTTGCTGTAATATAATGGAATCAATATTTAAAAAGGCGACTTTGAAGTTCCTTGAGGAAAACAAATTACTCTCAGAGCTCTAGCATGGCTTCAGACAGAATCGCTCATGTCTTTCCAGTTAATTACTCTCCACGAATCAGTGGACTCGCGCATTGGACGAAGATGGTAGGGTTGACGTCATCTTCACTTATTTTAAGAAGGCATTTGATATTGTCCCACACAAGCGCCTAATCTACAAAGTATTTGAAATTGGCATAAGAGGAATGCTGCTGACATGGATCGCAGACTTTCTTACAGGTAGACTGCAAACTGTGTGCGTCGATACCTCGAAGTCAACACCTTCTCCGGTTCTAAGTGGTGTCTCTCAAGGCTACGTCTTAGGGCCGTTACTCTTCTTAGCGTTCATCAACGACTGTGTCGACGACTTGGGTTGCAGCGCTGTCATGTTTTCAGACGATATTAAATTGTGGAGGGTCATCAGATCTGATGCCGTTGAGCACGCACTTCAAGAGGATCTCAACTGTCTTAGCAGCTGGTCTGCTCGTTGGCTCTTAAATTTAAACGTTAGGAAGTGTGTTGTCCTAGAGCTGCGTACCAGAAGGACCAGGGAGGATGAGGATTTCTACCAATACATTCTGCATGGGCAGTCCCTTTTGCTTGTCGAGGAAAAGAAGGACCACGGTGTTCCAATAAACTCCTCACTAAAACCACTTTTACAGTATTTAAAGGCAGATTATCGCGCGACACAGGTCTTATTTGCGCTCAGACGTGGAATTTTGCAGATTTATAAGGAACTCTTCCGAAAAACCTACAGGGCATTTGTTCGATCTCATTTATAAATCAAGGGCAGGCGCATGCTACAAAAATGGTCAAGAATCTTGGTCATCTGCCTTATGAAATCTGAATGGCTGAACTCGATTTGGTTTCTCTTAATTACAGGCAAATATGCGTTGACCTCATTTGAAACTGCCGGATCGTCAAAGACCGTGTGTGTCCTAGAATTTTATGACTTCTTTGAATTAACAGGGATGGATTCCATGCGATATCATCCCTTGAGAGGGCAGAGGACGTTGGTCTATACGGGCGTTCGAGGGAACGGCTTCTCGCGGAGGGTCGTTCGAGCATGGAACGGACTCAATGACCGTTGAAGCATTTTAATGCACACTTGGTATTCATTTCCTGAATAACTCCTAAACACATAAAAAATTCTGTCAGTAGCAGGACTTTGCGCTGGGATCGCATGTATCAAAGGTCTTGCAATTACATTCCTCAGATTAAATAATGTAAAAGTTGATTATGTTGCCATTTTTTATGTGAATAGGGAGCTCAAGAGTAAACAATTTATTTCATCAATAAAGTAACTTGACATAGAGTGGCTTACATAAAAGGATGTTTTATACCATTGACAGTTACTTGCTAAAGAACGTTCCCTACCCTTAATCAATATTTTTCGCAGATTTCAGCTCGATAAAGTCTAACTACTCGGTTGACTCACTAATGAACTGCCGGGTCTTTGATCCGTTGATGCTCGAACCAACCGCAGTCTACTCTACTTTGAAAAATAAACATTTTCCAAATTCAATAACTGGCAGAGTATTCTGGAATCTAACAAGTCGTAATACGAATTAGCTTTCCTCTCAATGTATGCCAACCAAATATGTTTCTCGTCAATAATCTTAATTTAGTAAATAGTAAAAGCTAAGCAAATTGTAAACCGCATAATCTAAATTTTGGCCTAAACCTTCTCCGTGTAGTTTACTGTCCTTCCACCAAATCTTTCTTATTTATAAACATTTTTGAGCGTATTCTGTGTTCCACAAATACGCATAGTATAGGTTTATTGAACGTGAGATAATTCATGCATAAGCTGACCGAGCTGAGAACTGTAGCTTTTGAGTTTGAACCGGCTGTTATATACATCACAAAATCTCGGGCTCATGCTCAAATTTAAGACTCGACGCTAACTTTAGACAATTTAAGTTAATATCGACCAGACAACATTGAAAAACGTTGCAGTGGTTTTCTTCCTTGCATTAGGTCGTCTTTTGAACATTCCCCCTACGATCTAAGCATTTATTGGTTCTTCGGAAATTCTTGTTTCGTTTATGTCATCTTCCCGCACACGAAAAAAAAACATAACTGGTTGTGTCTTTAATCCTCCTTGTTATTCGGGCAATGAAGGACAGCTCTGTGAATTCTTAGAAAAATTTGTAAAGCTTCGTTTGATGTCAAAATAATCGTTGGAGATTTCAGTTTGCCAGAAATCGACTGGCATGCAAATACTTCTCCATCAAAATTTGATTTCTTTATGGACACGATTTACTTTTTATACGCGTCTAAATTATTCAGCTACGCAACTATAAAATATAGTTATTTCTATACAATTATTTACTAATTGCGTCCATCCTTTGATTGTGAATTTCCATTAAAACCTTTTTAAAATTGATCACGCATTACTTCATTGTTGTTTTCCAGTCTCTTCTGTAAAGTTAGAAATTGAAGAACCTATTTCGATTTGTCCATTTAACAAAGAAATATTAAATAATTTGACAAGCACTCTGGATTGGCCAAGCTTTTTTTCAAATAATGGTCGAAGTCTTTTCCACGAGACAGTGCAATGCCTTATAGAAGGCCTCATCAATTTCATTCTGCAAAAGATCTATATATTAAATGCTGCTACGTCTGCGGTGCCACACTTTCTTCCAAATTGACTTAAAAAATTACGAAAGCAGCTTAAGAATCCGTTTATAAGTTCGTTAATGGTCCACCTAAGGATCGCATTAAGATTTGACTAAGCTTCAAAAATGAGGATCGCGCGAGAGAGGCGTAGGGAGTCTCTAGCAATTAGCGATGCTATTACTTCTGGGTCTGTTTATCAAGTCTTCCGTTTCCGTTTCCGTTTCTCCGCTAAATCTCACAAAGTCATTCCGAGTTTACACGATTGCAATAATGATTTCATTACAGAGGATTTTGAAAAAGCAGAATTCCTTAATTCTTTCAAAGCCAAGCCTTTAACCCTTGAAACCAATACCATACCTTCAATTCCTCTAACATCTTATGAGTTACTCACTCCCATTAATAATTTTCCTACAAATATTCCGAAAAAGATAAGCCAGCTTAATCAATCGCCCTCAGTTGGAACCGATAAAATTCCATATTCCCTTATTAAACAGCTGAGTTTCCCCTATGCTGAACAAAATGTTCTCAGTCGTTCTCGAGAATGGTTTTTCCCGATTATTGGAAAACCTCTATAATAATTTCTGCATTTAAATACAGCTCATTCTCTGATGTTCATAATTATTAATGTGTTCATCAAACGCCTGCTCTTGCTGTGCTCTTTGGAAAATTAATTGCCCTACAAATTACAGATTTTGGCATAATCAATCAACTTCTTAACTGTTTCCAACATGGCTTCCTACCCGATCACTCTTGTGAAACATGTAACGCGTCTTTTCTAAAACTATTAACGTCTCTTCGTAAGGATCATCTATATGTGTTAATTATTTGCTTTGATCATAGTAAGGCCTTGCATAAAGTGTCTCATAGGAGACACATAGTTTAGTTAGAAGCTTTATGAATTCGACGTCCACCTACTGATTTCATTACGTCATATCTAACTAATCGGAACCAAAAGCTCTTAGTAGGGTCCTTATTTTCAGCTGAGACCCCTGTTGTAAGCAGTGCTCTTCAAGGTACCATGCTAGGTCCTTTATTGTTTTTGTTTTATACTAATGATATTTCATCCACAGTTAAACAATATCAGTCTTTTATTTATGCGGACGATCTAAAATTCGTTTATTCCTTCTCTAAATCTACGGCCCAACGATGCTTAGAAGAAATCCATGCAGACTCATATGCTATTTCTGCATGGAGCTGAAAGTGGCAAATTAAATTTTCACCTTCTATGTTTCATTTACTTTTCCTTTGGCTTGACAGGCTACAGTATCGACTTTATGTTCCACCATTAAGGATTCAGGTTTAAGCTCCACCATCAATTTAGATCTGTCGCCTTATGCCGATAGAATTACGGCCAAAGGGGTTCAGATTTGTGGCTTTATTTCTTATAATTCCTTTCTTATTGAAATATTATTAAGACTACCGAATATTTGTCTTTCCCATTCATGAATATTGCTGCCCATCCTTTGATTTATTGACCGAGTCTCGTCATTTCTAAATTGTAAACGTCCAAAGACATTTTTCTCGGAAAATGTTTCCTCCGACACTTTCAACTACCTACTTAAAAAAGGTACTTGCTAACAAATCTAGAATTTCTATGAGTTCGGAGACTGAAAGCTGGGTTCTGCCTCCTTTACCGCCTTAATACTAGTTCAAATATGCTCCAAATTTCAGCCCTTATCCCCATTAGTCGTCTGTTAAACCTACGTAATTTTTTCACTGATTAAACGGCCTCCTCTATCCAATACTTCTAAACGTTCTCTATTCATTGCTTCAGGTTTTGCTTCCTTTGCAATAACCTGCCAATCGATAAAAGGTTATCAAAGAACCTATCTGCTTTCAAGTGAAGAATGCACAGTGCCCACACTCTTCTTGTCTTCTCATGCAAAAAAGCACACTTGAGCACATTATGTTCAGTCCTTCTTACTCAATTGCCAGACATCCTATTATCCTTTGGTACTACGCTCAGAAGAAACCTATCATGCTACTTTATATCCCCTCCCGAATCAGTTTGTTTCTCTTGTAACTTTTTAAAAAGACGATCTTTGGAACCGTTTTCCGTCCCCTGTTCATTTCGACCCCGATTTAGATATATTAATGACCCCAAAGGCTCCCTCGGTCTTCGCGGTTCTTCACGTTTTTGACCCTCTGCAAACTGCTACAACTTTGGCTGCCCTCACACCTGTCAGTCCTTACCCCGATGGTGCTTGTGGCCTTTAGCTTCTCCCCCAGTATCACCCTACACGGAATGTTGAAGATCGTGTTGGGTTTCCCTTTCGGTAGTCTCAGCAATTAGCAATAACAGCATCATGGTTGCCTCTCTGTCACTTAAACATGACCTTCGCGACCTCTATGATCCTTTTCTTGATCCACCTCAAGTGCACTGATGATGTCCACGACAGTTTTTCCCGTTATCCCTTTACTTTTCGATACGTACTATGGTCACACCTACATTTATGTGGTATCC
The DNA here is from genome assembly GCA_017591395.1 of Schistocephalus solidus. Taxonomy (NCBI): domain Eukaryota; kingdom Metazoa; phylum Platyhelminthes; class Cestoda; order Diphyllobothriidea; family Diphyllobothriidae; genus Schistocephalus; species Schistocephalus solidus. The sequence goes on from WEDG01006614.1 coordinate 22,995, forward strand.
AAAAGTAACCCCTGTCGTTATCTGATATCTTTCTCGATGAGGCATTTTAAAAACCCTCATACGCTCTCAACAGCCTGTTGGTCCTATATCACGCGTAGGTTTTTCTCCTTTAAAACACGCAAACGCTTTTCAACATACACATTTTTCATAATAATGCTCAAGGATTTTATTTCACTGTCTGCTCTTTTCACTTCTTTAAACAACACTGATTTGTGTCATTTGTCATGGCCAAGAAACTGACCTACTATTTATAATTTAACTGTTCACGATTGCGCATTTGTTTCATTATTTAAAATGAAAATGCCATTCCGAGTATGCAAATAAATAACACCTATACATCTATCTATCTGCCACATGTCACAAGCAGACGTCCCTGATATACGTGATTATATATGCGCAGGAAACAATAGGCAATCAATTGGCACAATGTCTAGCAAAAATACATGTGAAGAACAAAATGCCACCTTAGAAACACAGTGCTGCCACCTGCCTATTGTCCTTCTCTCTATCATCCTGGATGTCCTCAGTTGCCCATGTCACCAATATCGCGTCCGGCTCGAACATGGACAAATTAACCAGAGGTCTGCACGCCAAAAATCGGCAACAAAAGCTGACAGTAACTGACAAACCAGCGTAAAAGGGGTCACCTTCATCCGAAGCCGCTTCTTGGTGCAACGGTAGCTATGAACGATGCAAGACGCTTAGATACATCGTGAGGTCCAGGAATTCCAATAATACGTGAACCAAAATAAAACGAGCAATTTCCTTGTAAAATTTGGCACAATCTAAGGTCATCTCACTAAAATAACTGCCTAAATTCTTAACTCTCAAGGAATAGCATTTCTGGCAGAGATATATTGAACTCTAGGACGCTGGATTGATGGCAAATCTCCACCTGGAACCCCTCCACACTTACTCTCATCAAGATACTGAAGATTTATATGTGGTTAGTCCTGACGTTACCACTCTACTGGGTGAGGACCTGGATCATATACGCCAATCATATACTTCTCGAGACTACTGTAGCTGACAGGGCAAGACAACACGCGAAATTCCTTAAAAGACCCGGAATACCCAGCATCCATGTCATTAGAGGCATCAGTAAGATCATTGGACTTGCAAGGTGACGATATTTAATGAGTTCCAAGGAAATCTTCATCAATTGTACGACTGGTCCAACAGATGGCTCCCACCTTCAACTCGAATAACTGCACCCTTACGCGTCCGGAACATCAAAATCAGATCATATATACGCGGCCTTCATATCTTAACGGAATGTCACTCTGATAAGGTGAAACACAGAAAGATTTCGGCGGATGGGTGACAAATCTTTGAAGAAGCCCAGAGACTGTCTGACGAAAAACGACTAACTGATAAAGTCAACGTTGCCAAAAACCTTTTTTGAAATATTGCGAAGCTCTTTTTGCACACAGTAAAAGCGCAGAGAAAACTGCAGCACCCCGTTCTTCGAGACATCTTAGGAAACCCTATAGCTGACACTAAGTTGACAACTGATAGATACACTGCTTTCTTGTGTAAAAACCCTCTTAACTTTTTAAATCTTACTGCGGTTAGAGGCGTTCATCAGCCCTAAGAGGGGACAGCAGTAATAAAGGATAGAAAGAAAAAATTTGCGGTACAGATTTAACTTTATTTCCGGAAGTAAGAAATTATATGATATAAAACCGCATATCTGTGCAGCGTTTGCAGCAATTCGATCTGCATGAGGCGATAATGCTAGCTTATTCATGTTACTAAGACCTAAGTCTTTTACGGTTGATCGTTCTAAAAGTGTACTCTTTTGAAATATTAGGGGTCCAGGAAGCTTGGCGGGGCCGAAACACATGAAACTACTCTTGGATGGAGAAACGTCCAACCACCAACTAGAGCTCTACCGTGAGAAGTGCAACCTTCACTATTTTATGGAAGGAATCGCACATACAGCCTATACCTAAACTTGGCCAACCTACGTCATTTAAAGACTTTAGGCCAATAAATACACTGCCAGTAGTCTCGAAGATCTTATAGACCTTGATCAAACACAAGATGATGTGTCAGCTGACAGAGAATAACCTACTTAATGCGGCTCAGCAGGGGTTTCTCGAAAAAGGTCTTGTGACACCTGCCAGCTTTCTTTCTTTGATCATGTGCTACAATCTAGAGACTGCGGTTTTGCCATTTTCACCATTAACTGCAAGTTCACGAAGGCTTTTGATCGTGTTGATCATGATCTCCGACTGCTGAAACTTGCCTTAGTCGGCATAGGTAACAAGCTTCTGAACTTAATATCTTCCAATTTGAATGCTCCCACACAACTGGATAAAAGTTCTGATGGTATCTCCAACCCCACGCATGTGAAAAGCGAAGTAATTTAGGGTAGCGTGCTCGGCCCGCTTTTATTTTTGCCTTTTTGTTTACGATGTTTCTGGTTGTTTTTAGTATCGAAGGGCATTTATGTACACTGACGACCTTAAAATTGCCTATTGATATAAACCGGTCGATCAAAACATCGTCCTTGAGCATTTAAAAAAGGATCTTGAGGCCTTCGCTCATGGCGCCTTTCGCTTTCTTGGCACAATTGTTCCGTTATGGTTATTGGCGACAACCATCAGCCCCACCTAAGCATAGACGATCATGACCTAAATTTTCCCGTACTTATAAAGGATCTGGGCAAATCATACTCTAGTAGTCTTAATCTGTCAGGGCACTGTTCCCTGATTGTCTAAAAAGCCCGCTAAACTACTGAGTTTATTCTCAGAAATTTTAAAACCGTCAATATTAGAGTCAGTCCCTATAAAATGTATGCAGGCGTAGTCCTCAATACTGTTCGTTTCTTTTTAGCCTTCTGCACGCTAGTGAACGGAAGAAGATAGAATCAGTCCAGCACTTCTTCACAAAAAGAGTTTTGTATTCAGAACTCCGAAACCTGTATTGCTAACAACGCTGTGAGCTTACAAGCCTTGGCCCTTTGTGGCTTGGCGGATTACAGAAGGGACTATTTTTACTGTTTAAACTTTTAAATCGTTGTACCTTTAACCTCCTTACATCTCTGAGGCAGCTCGACCACTCTCGGTGCACCAGTCATCGAGATTATTATTTTCTTCCTTTACCGTTAGATACCGACAGTTTTTTTCGGTAAACGCTATAGTACTCTGGAATGAGCTACCCAGAAGTGTCAAAATTCAGCAAAGCTATCCCTTGTTTACGAGAGCTCTCAGTAAGTTTCTACATTCAGGAAACCTTCCAAAATCGTTGGATGCTGACTCTGTTGAAGCTCTCTTCCGTTCTGATGGCATGCACGGACTCTGAATCCTGTGCCGGACTTCCTGCTGAGGTTGAAAGTGAACAGTCGATCGCCGACATACCTTCTCGTGCAGAATACCAGATGCATAACACTGAATGGAGAAGTCCTTCACCGGGCACCTGTGTCAACGCTTCCTTTTCCTGAACTTTGACCTCTCAATAAGCTGCAGTTTTTTCTCCTGAAAATAAATGAAACAATCATCAGGAGTTTTTACTGTAAGCTTGACCCTCTTCTGTATATTTTTTTACCTTGCCTGTAAACTGGCAATTAATAAATGAATAAGTAGATCAATGTTGATTTTATCAATGAAACTTATGGCAGTGCCTTTAGAAAATGACTAAAGGCACTTGAGCTCGTCAGCATAAACGAACTTTTTGAATTTGTGAATAAGGAGGAAATTTCGTTTATTTGCAGAATGAAGAGAAGAGGACCTAGAACCATGCCTTGAAAAACCCCACACGTGATTGACTGAGGCGTCAAGTGGCTATTACTTACTAAGACCTTCGGGCTGCGGTAAAACAAGTGGGAACCAATGAAGTCAAAGAGAGGCGGCTGGAGCCCGAGGGCTTTCAGTTTCACCAGAGGACGTCTGTGCGGTACCTTGTCAAAGGCTTTGCTGAAGTCAAAGCAGATCACAACCACTGACTGCTGCTCATAACGAAGGTAAGTGACGAGGTTAAGATAAGGTAAGTGACACACTTCGCATGAGCTCGCAGTTAGAAAACAATATTGTGAATCGATTACGAGTTTATTTTCTAGGTAAAAGTCGGGAATTTAATTCAAAATAATTTTTTCAAGAAGTTTTTCTAGAGCCGAGTTTTGTGAACGCCTCGATAATTATTTACGTCTGAGCGAGATCCCAAATTGAAGACAGGAAGAAAAATATATGTCTTTCCTGAGTCAGGAAAGAATACAATTTAAAGATAAACTGAGAATATATGGCTAAACAATTGGGGGAAGCTCGGCACTCTAAATAATTGAGTTTGGAATACCGTCAGTCCCCGAAGAGGGCGAGTATTAAGACGTATTATTTGCTAACGAATTAGTTCTAAGGAGAAATCAATAGTGCTGATAACATTCAATGAGGATGTCTAAAATGTCGGAACTGGTTCAGTTTCCATAGTAAGATGATAAAGAATGAATGCGCTTAACAATTCTGCCTTGCCAGAGTCTTCGAGAACCAAGCTCTTAGCTTCATTTAGTAATGGTGGAATTTCATAACCTCTTTTAGAGGAGGATCGATGGCAGAACAGTTGAGCAACAGATTTTGCAGTGTTTTGCGCACTGAGTGCGCAAGCTTCCTTCTGTCTGTCACGCGCAAGACGAATCTTATAGGCTTATTCGAAATCTCTGCGATCCTTAGATGAACAGATAATGAACTAGTATATTGATCTTTTAACTGCTTCCTCAATTTCTTTAGTCGTGGCAAAAGATAGTTAGGAACGGTTGATTCCGAAGCGTAAGGCTTGGCAGTTTTGGATGGCACAAGTTGCAAGATGATATTTGAAACGACTGGCATGAAGTCACAAATAATTGCTACGTCGTTCATGGAGGAGAGATGCTGCCATTCCAATGAGTCCAAAAATTTAATAATTCAGCTCATAGCTGCGAGGTCAAAAGCATGAAAGGCGCGAACGCTGCTCGCCTTTTTCGATGAGAAAATTGGAAGGCAACAGTGAATTAATATATGGACACTTTGGAAGAGGCCCTGCTTACAATCAACGAAGAGGGGATCGATGTCGTTTGTGAAAATCAGGTATAAAAGATGCTTGTCTTTCGTTGAATAACGGAAAAGCTGGGACCAATTAAAAACTAAATGGTATCGAGAAAAGGCAGTTATCTGGGTGGAAAAAGTTTAAAACCCTGTTAATTTTAGGTAAACATAATTCCGCAGATATTATTTTGATGTTAAAATAGCATCCCTAAACCAATTGGAAAATTTCACAAAGTTTTGGATCGTCATCGGATTATGAATTTGGCGGGTTGTGAATACATCCGAGAATCAACTTTTTCCGGGGTGACAGGATAATGGATGTGAAGCAGTTATTACCAGAGAATGACGTAACACCTAGATCAAACGGGAAGTGCTTAAATGAAGCTTTGATATAGAGAAGACAACTACTACCATGGTTGTGAATGCGGTCTTGACGGTAGAGATGATACTGGTCTATGACAAGCAAAATGTCGAAAATAAAGGGATGGGTCCAGGATTCAGTTATATATAAAACATTGGGCATTTACTCAAAAGCAATGGCTCTCATTTTGACCATCTTATTTACAACAGATCTAGCAGTAAGTAATATGACAGCTACTGTAGCTTTATAAAAATAATGTGGAGGTGGGTGAGTAAGTTTGAAGTTATTATGGTTTGGATGGTAACTGCCAACTGCGCCACAACTATTGGTACAAAGAACGTCAGCAACAATATGCTATGAGGGATATCTAAAAGGTGTAGGAATAAAACTTTCCAGTATCGACCCACGATAGGGGTTAAGACCGGGATATGCCTGTTAATAGATAAAACGCAATAGTGGGAAGTTTGATAAAATATATAGGCTGGTGGGAGAGGGCAAGCAGTTTTAAGAATTAACTGCTGGAAAGTCGGGTTTTTTATATTGGTGAACATGGGTAGGGTTATTTGCCTGTTGGAGAGGCTTGGTTCGTTTTGGAGAAGGCAGTATGCGATTACTTAGAATTGCGCTACCCTGCTTTTCGATTTGGATTGGATTTACGTCCTTCGGAAGACTTGCCCTAATTGGTATAATTTGGGGCATAAGATGACCCATGTGGACGAGCTAGTTTTTGGAGCGTTAAATAAGCTGTCTTTAAATTGAGATGATAATGGATTGCCATTGTAGTTTCTCAGTACCCGCATTCAAATATTGGCAAGCAGTGTCTGCTCTACTTATCTTAAAAAACCAAGGTATTATGTGTTTTAAAATCTACAATTAAATTAAGTTGTAATGGCTGTGTATTACTACTAATTCCTTTGATTTATGTGACGAATGGGGAGTTTCAGGCGTCAGAAAGGTTTCCTCAAATACGCCGAACACTGAACTTAACGTCAACCCCGCAACTCTTATTTGGCATTGCTCTGTGGATTTGCATATACAAGGGGTCAAATTGACGTTATAAGAATGCTTTTTAGATCTGCTTCAAAGATTTTCCGATCAATAACTGTGTGAGGGCATGAGGAAAAATTGAATGAGGCAGATAATGCGCAATCACAAGATAAATAAAAAAATATTTTCACGAAATTCCCAGTCATTGCGCTCAAAATGCTAGAGGGACGCACGTTTGACATCTTCGGAAAAAAAGGTCGTTCTCGTACACGCATAATTCATATTGATATAGTGACACACGAATCAATCGGACTGAGGACAATTAGTCAGAGTTCAAACTATTATTTTTTAACAATGTAAGACAGCACCATCAGATTTTGGAGCGTGGCTCTCCAGAAGAATAAGCCCTGAGCAAATTGGTTAATTACATGTAATAATTTTTCTTGACTCGAAAAAATTTGTTAGGTGTTCACACGATGTAAGCTAGGCAGTTTAAACATAGGGCAGGTTGGCATTGGAAATACTTACTAAGAAATATAAAAAGGGAATTTTACAGGCGAAAAACAACTTTACCTATTCAAAATTCACAATATATAGGAAACAGTTTCGGTTTTTTATATATGCTAAGAAAATCACAAAACATAGACTAAGTGTGTTCAGGTTCAAAGGTTGCGCTATACTGCACGAACTATGTAATTGGCCCGTATTAGATGCGCGAAGAATCCAAAGTAAGGACGCCCAAGTAAGAACAAGGCAATTGACAAGGTGAAGAGTTTAGGGATTATTTGAAACTATGAGTTGGTATTCTATTGGGGGCTTGGTCCTGCAAGGATCCTTTGGTGGGGATTGGCTGTCCTGGGGAGATTTTCGGGAGGTCCGTAGGAGAAGGAAAGGCGATGGCTGGAGAAGCGTCAGAGAGCGGTCTCCGGTCCAAAATGATGAGCCTCAATACTCCTCGGTATTTATCTCGTGTTCTCCAGACGATTTGATAGGTTTACATAGAATAGACCAATGGGTAGGCGTAAATCATACATTGTAGATCGAAAAAAAGCCAATAGGATTATCAATGCAGTTTTTATAGACTTCTTGGCTTGATTGGTAGTTACTTTTTACAGGTAGTGAAAATATAGACTTCTCCACCTTTCCAGGGACAAATAGCATTAACGGTTAAAAGTGACACAAGCCAATAGGACTAGAGAATTGACACGAAAACTTGTGCATGCTAGCCAATGGGAGCGTTCATTACTGGCGCTAGTAATCCGCACGTAATCTAGGCTACTAGAGAAAATTGAGAAACTTTGATTCCATCTTTACATTGCCCTCTCCTACGTAAAGTTTTCGCTGTCCTCAGCGAGCTCAATGTCATCTCGCAAACGCACGGAGTCCCTTGAATTTTGAAGGTTATAAGGCATTACGGTTTCTTCACCACCTTCGGGTGGGATTTCAACCCACCTCTCGACCACCTCATGATCTACGTAACGCACTGCATCGCCTGGAAGTTCTGTTCTGTGGTTATCTTCCATTGGCCTTTCCCCCAGTTTAAGTCGATTAAAGTGAACCATGAATTCAGAGGTGAAAGGTCGATTTCGATCTTGAATGACGCAGGTCATATCAGAGAGCATTCTGGTGACGGTATATGGCCCTGACCAGTCCATTACTAACTTACTCGGTAATCCCAGGGGCGTCGCATGTTCCCTGAGCCACACAACATCACCGACATCATATGGACACCCACGTGCCAGCCTGTCATAGTGTTCCTTTTGGTGCCTTTGGGCGTCTTGTAAGTGTATCCGTGCTTCCTCAGTGGCCATACGCATTTTCTTGTGGAGTGCAGCGACGTAAGAGCCAACCGGTATTTGATTATTCTCAAGAGGTACCTGTAGATCCTCTGGTATTCGCATTTCAGGACCACAGGTGAGTGCGAAAGGCTCTGCTGTGTCGACGAATGAATCGTGGAGCGGTGTGCGAGCATGCATGCTGGCAACGCATCATCCCACGTGAAGGGAGCCTGACGATCTACTAAAGCCTTTAGTAACCTAACTAGCGTCCTATTCGTCGGCTCCACTTGACCGTTACCTTGCGGATGGTAGGCCGTGTTGCGCGTCTTATTGACCTTTGAGTATTTACACAGACTGTGAAGAACCGCGTTTTCAAACGAGGACCCTCGATCCGAATGGATCTGTTCTGGTGCGCCCCATCTACAAACCCAATCATTAAAGAAGGCCTGGGCAACAGTTTCAGCCGACATGTTGGGAAGAGGTTCCGCTTCAGCCATTTTGGTAAAGAAATCAACCATCACTAGAATATATCGGATGCCCCGAACTGATGGCGGTAGTGGTCCAACTAAGTCAACGCCAACACGTTCGTTTGGGTATCCGGTCAGAATAGGCTGAAGAGCAGCCCTATTCAGCTGTCGTGGCGGTTTGATCTGATTGCACAGGGTGCAATACCGAATAAAGTTCCACACTGACCGCTTCAAGTTAGGCCAGTAGTATCGGCGCCTAAGGGCCCACTCGGTCTTATGGATGCCCACGTTCCCCAACTGTGTGTGAATTCTATTAAGAACCTCGTCTACCATGGATAAGGGTAGAAGAATACGTCGCGGGTATTGTTCGCCATCGCGATAGAACAAAACGTCATTATCCATAAAGAGTTTGTCCCACACCGTGTGCAAGCAACGCGTCTCATCGCTAAGGCCTCTCAGTTCAACTGCACTAAGTGGTCGAGAGCCACTTAACTTCCTATGATATATCGGTCCAATATGAGGATCCCCTTGCTGAGCTTGCGCCCAAAGATGGCTTTGGTCGTCTTGTAGTGACACGGTACTTATGTTAATGTCTGTACATGGTGGACATTCGCCGTGGGGACGGTAGGGCTTCCGAGAGAGAGCATCAACATTATTGTGCTGACGTCCTGGACGGTATATGCGCTCGAACGCATACCCGGCTAGTCTCTCTTGCCACCTAGTGACCTGTCCTTCAGCGTTCTTAAAGTTCTGCAGCCAGGTCAGAGAGTTATGATCCGTGCGAACGATGAAAGGCTGGTATTGGAGGTACGGCCGGCATTCCTCCACAAAGTGGGTGAGTGCGAGCATATCCCTTCTTGTCACACAGTAACGGCATTCTGCCTTTGTCAGGATCGGCTTAGATACGGAATGACGCCTTCTGTACCATCTGGTTGTTTCTGGGAGAGGATGGTGCCTATGGCAGTGGCACTCACATCGGTATCTAAAATAAATTTCCTGGCGTCATTGCTTATGTCAGGAAAAACTGAAAAAGGAGTGGTGCACAACTTATCCTTCAACGTCTGGAAGCTACTAGTATAACCAGCAGTCCACTTAAATTGTACTTCTTTCTGGGTCAGCTTGTGAAGCGGACCAGCTATGTGAGCATAGTCTTTGATAAATCTTCTATAGTAAAAAGCCAATCCTAGAAAACTGCGGAATTCAGTTACGTTTATAGGGGTGGGCCACTCACGGATTTGCCTAAATTTATCCTCGTCCGTATCTATGCCAGAGGCCGAGACTACATGCCCTTAAATCTTAACACCAGGTCTAATAAAAACACATTTACAGGGCTTAAGGGTGAGACCAGCCTGTCGGAGACTGGTAAACACGGCACGGACATTGCTAATATGACTGTCAAAATCCTTACCAAGAACAATTTTGTCATCCATATAAATTAGGCATGACTTGGGAATGAGTTGAGCCAGGACTTGATTCATTAGCCGTTGAAAAGTACTTGGAGGATTCGCGTGGCCAAATAGCATTGTCTCAAACACGTAAAGACCCGAGGGGACTACGAAAGCAGTCTTCTCTCTGTCAACGGGCCGCACTTCTACTTTCCAGTAACCGGCTGCTAGATCTAAAGTAGAGAATACCTGATTACCCGCAAGGGCATCTAGGGTTGCATCAATCCTGGGCAGAGGGAAAGAATCCTTAGTTGTCACTGGATTTAATTTGCGATAGTCAACGCATAACCGCATAGTGCCATCCTTCTTCATACCTAACACGACCGGAGACGACCAAGGTAAATTGGACGGCCTGATATTTTTCCGGTCTAACATATCATCGATCATTGCCTTTAATTGTGTCTGGTAGAACACGGGTAATCGCCTAGGAGGAATCTTCGTGGGCCGAGTCACACCTGTATCGATCTCATGCTGAGCCACATTAGTAAGTCCGAGTAAACGGCCGTCCAAATCGAAGATATCTTTAAACTCCTCTATCAAACTACATAACTTAGACGAACTATCCTTTTCAAGAGTAGGGGCACTAAATTATTAACCCCCTCTAACTTAAATGCATTAACTACATGTTGATTATCCGGTACATCGGTCCTGAAAGGCACCTCAGTATCACCGACAGGGAGAGTGTTAGTGTTAAAATCTAAGGAGCATTTAAATGCGTGAATAAAGTCAGCACCTAATATACAGTCCCAGGCAATATCAGGACAGACAACAAACTTATGACTAAAAATAACGTGACCTATTTCCAAATTAAGCTCTATCATGCCTTTATGTCGCAAAGTGGCTCCGTTTGCCGTCTTAAGGCTGACCTTAGGTTTTGTGAAATACTTCACTCTAGCCTGAAGTTGAAGGAAAATGTTCTGCCTATTGATAAAGCAGCCGGCTCCTGAATCAACTAAGCATGGCAACTTAGTATTTCCTATGGTTGCATCTATAGCAGGGTAGTGTGGCATGTAACCTACGTTTGCAATAAGCATATCAGATATAAATATGCACTAACCAAGCGCTTCTTCCTCACCTGAGGTGATCACGTGAACACCTGGGGAAGGTGGAGGGCGGGTTTGACGACCACGTTGTTGCCTCCAGTTCCGGCGTCGCGGAAACTGTGGAGAGCCTCGCCAAGGGGAGGTCGGCTGTGGAGGGCCGCGCCAAGGAGTTTGGGGTTGTGGAGAGCTACGCCAAGGAGGAGTGGGCTGAGAAGGCCCCAACTACCATTGAGCCGTTTGTGTGCCGATATCGCGGCTAATGGGAGGAGACTTGGACCAAGTGACAGGCCGTATAAATGGCCTCCTCTCGCCGAGCAATATCGAGGGCAACCTTGATGCTGCTGGGGGGGGGGGGGTGTCGCGGAGGAATTGGCGCCTGATCTCAGTAAGAGAGAGAGCCCGTCGACGAAGTTCTCCAAAATTCTGGTCTCGAGCTCGGTGAAGGACTCGTTTGGGTAGGCTTGACGGGCCAGGACTCGAAGATGTCGCTGGAAGTCTACGATAGTCTCGCCCGCGTGTTGTCGGCGGCTTTTGAGGGCGGCACGGGCAACCCAAGTCATCGACCACCGTTCGAATTCGCGCCACAGACGCTCGAAGATGGTCGCGGGGGTGAGCGACGCTGTGAGGTTGGCAGCCCTGGCCACCGTGAACACTTCGTTGTCTAGCCGTCTCAGGATGGCGGCTGGGCGGGCACCTTCGTCTACGGCCTCCGGGTAAACTTTCATGCGGTCCTCCCACAAGTCATAATCGTCGTACACCGTAACCTTATCCGGCTTAGGTTGACGGCCTCCAGAGCTTGAAACTCGCTCCATCGCCTGGAATAGCCTTGTTATCAAATCGTCGGACATTTATAATCCCACCGCTGCCAACAAAATGCAATGAGTCCGTATTAGATGCGCGAAGAATCCAAATTAAGGACGCCCAAGTAAGAACAAGACAATTGACAAGGTGAAGAGTTTAGGGATTATTTGAAACTATGAGTTGGTATTCTATTGGGGGCTTGGTCCTGCAAGGATCCTTTGGTGGGGATTGGCTGTCCTGGGGAGATCTTCGGGAGGTCCGTAAGAGAAGGAAAGGCGATGGCTGGAGAAGCGTCAGAGAGCGGTCTCCGGTCCAAAGTGATGAGCCTCAGTTCTCCTCGGTATGTATGTCATGTTCTCCAGACGATTTGATAGGTTTACATAGAATAGACCAATGGGAAGGCGTACATCATACATTGTAGATCGAAAAGAGCCAATAGGATTATCAATACAGTTTTAAAGACTTCCGGGCTTGATTGGTAGTTACGTTTTTACAGGTAGTGAAAATGTAGACTTCCCTACTTTTCCAGGGACCAATAGCATTAACGGTTAAAATTGACACACGCCAATAGGACAAGAGAATTGATATGAAAACTTGTGCATGCTAGCCAATGGGAGCGTTCATTCCTGGCGTTAGCTACTAATTCCTTTGATTTAGGTGACGAATGGGGAGTTTCAGTCGTCGGAAAATTTTCCTCAAATACGCCGAACACTGAACTTAACGTCAGCCCAACCACTCTTCTTTGGCATTGCTCTGTGGATGTGCATATACAAGGGGTCAAATTGACGTTATAAGAATGCTTTTTAGATCTGCTTCAAAGATTTTCCGATCAATAACTGTGTGAGGGCATGAGGAAAAATTGAATGAGGCAGATAATGCGCAATCACAAGATAAATAAAAAAATATTTTCACGAAATTCCCAGTCATTGCGCTCAAAATGCTAGAGGGACGCACGTTTGACATCTTCGGAAAAAAAGGTCGTTCTCGTACATGCATAATTCATATTGATATAGTGACACACGAATCAATCGGACTGAGGACAATTAGTCAGAGTTCAAGCTATTATTTTTTAACAATGTAAGACAGCACCATCCGATTTTGGAGCGTGGCTCTCCAGAAGAATAAGCCCTGAGCAAATTGGTTAATTACATGTAATAATTTTTCTTGAATCGAAAAAAATCGTTAGGTGTTCACACGATGTAAGCTAGGCAGTTTAAACATAGGGCAGGTTGGCATTGGAAATACTTACTTAGAAATATAAAAAGGGAATTTTACAGGCGAAAAACAACTTTACCTATTTAAAATTCACAATATATATGAAACAGTTTCGGTTGTTTATATATGCTAAGAAAATCACAAAACATAGACTAAGTGTGTTCAGGCTCAAAGGTTGCGCTATACTGCACGAACTGGGGCTTCCAAGATGATGGAGAAAATGCACCTTGATGGCCTAGATATAGGCATTCTGGTTTTATATTTTTTGGGGATTTTCGGTGCTGGCATTTACGTACGTGTTTAAATTTACTTATTTTGCATTGAACTGGTTCTCCTAAGTAAATCTGCATCGATGCAGTAACTGATTAGGATGATCGATCATCTCAGCAACCATACCGCATTTAAAGCATGAACCTGCTCTTGATTTACTAAATGCTTTTTTGTCTTTTGTCTCTAGGCTATGTTTCGGTCTAACAGAAATTCAGTCAATGGTTATTTTTTGGCTGGCCGATTCATGACCTGGCTTCCGGTTTGTTTTTTAACTTCTGTCTAGATTTTTTAGGTTGGCGCATCACTTTTTGCTAGTAATATTGGAAGTGAACATTTTATTGGTCTTGCTGGCTCAGGTGCTGCTAATGGAATCGCTGTTGGAGCCTTTGAGTTCAATGTGAGTCATATGAGTGTAGAATAAAATCGTCTGAAATAGTCACATTATTCATAATTTGGTTGTGTTACTTTATCGTGCGATTTGGCGCGTTTAGTAGGAACTATTGCTTTTTATGTCAGCCTTCAGTTATTATGTATTTTTTTAAATAATATTTGCATCTGATCTTTAAACCGTTTAGGTATTGTTCTTTTAAAATCTTTAAAAAAATCAGTTGTTTTGTAACTATTATGACCTTGACTGCAGTTTTCCCAATTTACAATTTTGTCAGTTTCTTTTTAATTTTCGGTTTTTTCGAGTGTTTACGTCTATTGCTTGAAACTTTTCCGTATTTTATGTCAAACAAGGCTGCAGTGCTCCTTCAACTCCTTGGCTGGGTGTTTTTACCGGTGTATCTGGCCAGCGGGTCAATTACGCTTCCGGAGTATATGAAGAGGCGTTTTGGTGGAATGAGGATTCAACTATATCTGACGCTTTTATCTCTAATTTTATATATATTTACAAAGATATCTGTAAGTTTGAAGAAATAATTGACAGTTCCGAACTTCCTTGCTTGCCGGCGTTTGCACAAATTCGCTTTCCCCTCAAAGATGAGGCTGTTTTTTCCTTAGTTATGGATTTCTTGTAACGCTTTCCTCGGAGTATAATTTTTTTGACTCGTTTAGGTTAATTTGTACTCCGGTGCCCTATTTGTAAACGAGGCTCTTGGATGGAATATTTGGTATTCCATTTTGTTTCTGCTCTTGCTCACTGCCGTTATCACGCTCACAGGCAAGCAACCATATTATTTAATTTTTTTGGTACTGTTTTCGTTAAAAAGTTAAAATTTTTGCCTTAATAGATGACCATTTATGTCTTTATAATTTATTAACTTGCTACCTTTGCAGGTGGTCTGGCTGCCGTTTTATACACGGATTTGGTACAGTGCATTGTCATGTTAGCAGGAGCCATAATTCTTACAGGACTTGGTAAGTTTATTATGATCATGGAATACTTTTTGATAAATGAATAATCCATCTTAGAATAAATGCTTCATAATAAGCGCCCTTTTTGTTAGTGCTTCATTCATAGAATTGCGCAAATTGCGTATCATGCCTCACTTTTAAAGAATCATTAATGGGAGCATTAAAACGATTGTAATCCTACGTTTACAATGTCATCTATCTCTCCTTTTGTATAACGTTCGGCACATTTAGTTCCTCCAAAGCTTTTACTTTGGTTTAGTCGTTTTTAGCATTGATGATATAAGAAAAGTTACTCGATCGCTTTTCTTGGTCAACTTTTCGCAGCGCATTGAATGCAGAAGGCGTCTTTTTTAAAGAGATTTCTGAGCCGTTTTTTGTATCTTCATTGTTTTATCCGCTTTTCTGTTTCTAGTTCTGTTCGAAATATCGAGTAAATTTTGTCCGATTATCCTGATGTTATTATCAATTCAATCAATTTAAAGTCGGAACTCCCTGGTTATTCTTGACAATTACCTTTCATACTTTAATAGCACTTTTGTTTGTCAGAGACGGGGATAATTTTGGTCGTTTGAACCGATCGTATCATTAATGCTACTGTTAGAAACGTTTTTTTACTTTGTACAAGAAGGCAGGAAAATAAAGTTCATTTCATTTGATATTGCAGCAGAGTATAATGCAATGTTGATTTTCAAAGTTTGAAGGACGCTTAAATAAAAATCTTTCGCTTTTTTACTTAAAGATTTTATGAAGAATACTGTAAAATCACTCGCTGTTATTAAGGTGCATGAATACTGACGGCGTCTAGATTTAAAATTGTTATGAAATTGTTTTTTTTTAATTCTCATGTATTCTTTTTAATATTTGTGAAGATAACTTAATGACATTACGCGCTACGTCTTATAATATACCGCTTTGGAGCCATTGATCGTTTCATTTTTCAGTTTATTAGAATTTGTCCCTACTTGGAGATCGTCAATGACGACCTCACACCAACTACCTTCAAACTACAGAATATTTTTTAGACCCACATTATGAAAAAGTATATAAGAACTCTGGAACAACTTTATCACTGCCCAAACCTCAGAAAATGCAGGTTTTTTCAGCTTATTTGCCAAATAAAAAATCAACAAGGGCAACGGCTTGGTAGCAGCAGCGGATGAACCTCGTATATTATCAGAGATAAAATATGACTTTAGAATTCAAACCCAGGCAAGAAAAATTTTAATTAGTGCAAGAAGTCATATTTTTTATCACCTTTTTAGATGCTTTGAGGGTTTCCACACTACAAACCATACACGTTCTAAGGAATACCCTACCTTCCTCTATGCTTTTAAAAATACGCCTTACATAGTTCTTAAAACTGGGCAATGGGTGTAGGTAACGTTATGTACTTCATAAGGATCATTAATAAATGTATAGTTTAGCTGCTTCTTCCACTGCCACTTCCCGATCAGGAAAATGTTTTATCTCCGAAAACGTTTTAAATCGAGGAGTACAATTTCTCCGAGTAGAGTTCGGAATGGATGTTATTTAATGGAGATGATTGTGAGAAAGTATTTGGGTCTCTATGCTTTCAAGAAAATATGTTTGGGTTTATAAGGACATTAAAAATTAACGAAAAACATTCACTCTGCTTAAATAGTAATTTTCCATGAATTCGATTTTTGAAGGTGGTCAGCGAAAACTGCACTCGAAAACCTGACCAATTTTTTTGTTATTATATTTCATGATACTCAGTATTACAACCCACACTTTCTAGACGAAACCGTACTCTAGAATTTCGATTAATATTGCATGAGGTATTCCACATACTGTATATTTTCTGAGTATGTGGCTAGGGCTTTTGTCGAACCGAATGGATGATTCTGTGTAAATTTCATTCCTAGCACCTAAGTTGACATAAATAATTTTGTTAATTCACTTTTATTGCTTTTATAGCGGCAGGTTATCTACTCCATGTGGGCACCTCTCCAACCCTAGTCCATTTTTAATGAAGATAACCAATTTCTCTTATGCATTTTGGCCCCACCTTCTGATGAGACGATCGCTGAAGTCTGATCCAGTCGTGGTTTCCCCCTAAGTCCCAGCTGCTTTACCTTACTACCGCCGGAATCGATGTTCGTAGTCAGCGATTAGTTAACAACATGGGCCAAGAAAGTAGACACGTCGAACAACTAAAACTCTATGCATTCCCATACCAGTATCCTTCGGTGCTATGAAAATAGCCTTCTACACGGTAAAGTTCAACTAAATTCATCCTGTTTCGGGATTTAAAGACGCACTTCAAGCGTGATATTCTGACGCTAATTTCAGTGGAGAATGCCAATTAATGCGATCGCGGCGGCAGTTATGGGCGTTGTCAGCTAGTCGGAACGGTCTCCCGTATTATACAGTCCTTGTTACTGTTTATGCAGCCAGACACTTAAGTTATCCGACATATCTCTGTGCCACGGTTCCTGCAATGGAATTAGTATATTAACCGTAACCCTCACCCTAGACTTAACCATAACCTTGATTTCCTTGAAATTTAGCGCAAAGATACCTGTATTACGGTTAGTTCCTGTTCCCATGTTCTATTGGCGGAGGGGACCATACAAGCAACCTCTACCACAATTTCTGTAGTCATGTGGTGATGTAATTATTAGGCAATTACTACGCATTGTTAAAGGTGGCTTGAACTATCCTATTATAAAGCTTAAATATTGTAGTGAAGAGCCTTTCCGGTAACGTAATGCCTTGCCCTGTCCTTGCTTTAAAGTTAAATATACATTTAAGTGCATACTTGAACCCGGGCTTATTTCCGTGTGTACTTCCAATACCAGGCTTCTATCAAATCGGGGGATTTCCAGGCCTTCTGGCTTCATACGGCAAAGCAATTAATCCAATTAACGCTACTGACCCAGACGGTGCTGATCTGCTGGTAAACCTTTCCAACATAGTCTTATCCACAACCAAGTGCAACTGGCTTGCCACCGACAGTCTCCGAGTTGGCCAGATTGCCGAATGTATCGAGCGAATTCACATGTCGGCTGCCATCTTCAAAGGCCTTTGTGATGTTGCGGGGTGTTAGCGACCCTGAGATGCCTTGGCTGGGCTTCCTCCTCGGTCAGACTCCCGCCTCTATTTGGTACTGGTGCGCTGATCAGGTGGGAAATTGTTGCCTGTTACATTCTCCCCATATAAACCACAAGTTTATTTTTTTTCTTGCTAGCCCCAGCGCCAAAGTCGCACGTTCTTGCTATCGTTGCATTAAAAATAGGCGACTGGGTTGGAAGATGATCCATAGGATCAGAGGGTACTCCCGTTAGTGTTCACGAACATTATATCTAAGCATAGGTCGTCAGATATCGCTTTTAGTTTACCAAGTGGGCTGTAGCGCTGTTTAACCCAGTTAGAGTCAAGCCGACTTGACATGACTTTGTGCACATTAGGTGACTTAGCATAAGACTGCCCTACGCATTCTGTGCGCCTGTGTGACACCCATTTAGGTAGCATGCTACCGGTCAGCCTGCTCTTGGGAACAGCAGAGAATCACAGTAAAACTCTGCCATACCAGGAGCCATTTATTGTTTTTTTCCACTCCGTCCAAGTTTATATCAGTCGTGTTTTGGGTTGACAGAATTCGTTATTATTATTAGAATCTTCTCCTAGTACAAGAAATAAGTGTAGGAAAAGCGGTCTACGACCGAGAAAATGCGAATGCAGTGGCCCTTTCCGGTCTTTTTAAAGCTTTCCTCTCAGCTTTCTATGCTCCGTAATAGAATATATTTCTGACTACTCGCTGCGTCCATAAAATACGAAGTATACCTCGACATGCAAATGACTTAAGCATATTCCAGAGCTTATGTAGTGTTTAGTGGTGACTTTGCCAGCTAAGCGTGCATTTTGTTGGACCTTTCCTTACAAATACGGATTGAGAGCTAGCATCTGAAGCACCTTTTGCCAAGTCGTTTTACCTGAAATATCGTCGGTGCCACAGGTTTCTGAGTCGTATCGTGGATAACTTGCCGCGTACCTGTCCCGCTTCTGGACCTTCCTTGCTACCGCTGAGTCATTCACTTTCGAGGACTAGACGTCCGCGTCATCCAGAATTTCCTCCCTGTGCCACCACACTTCCAGTGTGCCTTTGTTGCCCAGTCCGGCTTCTGCCATTAATACGTCGCTTTCCGCGTTGGTATGCGTACTTCATCGGTACTAGAACGAGCACGGCAAGGTGATGGTTTTGATGATTCAACCTTTCTCACTGGCCTGGTAATGAAATTCCCGCGTCCTATATGTTTATCTAAATTAGGATATCCTGCCGGTCACGGTTTATGATATCACTGACTGGCAGGAGCAGAGAAACTTGATCTGCCTTTCCCAGTCTCTTTTGGACTTTTGGATAATATGCTTATCGATGACTGCTTGTTATCTGGAACCTGACCTCTTGCGAGATTTGTACGGTTGAGTACCCGTCTTTCGTCCGACTATGGGGCCCGGTCAGTGAACATCATTTCCGCTCGACATAAATTACGTTATCCTGGCCTTTGATGTCCATTTTGTAAGGTTCGCGCTAGAAGGCATTGCAGTTACCGGCCGGACAAAAGGGGCGTTAACTGTCTCCATTTACAAATATCAATCTTAAAAAAATTTAAATGCTTCCAAAAGGGAAGAAAGTGCTCATGCTTGTCCTTCTGACCGTTTTAGACGGTAAACTAGCTTTACTTGCACTGCTTCCCAGCTTGAATCGCATCGACTTCATTGAGTCTCTAGGGAAATAGTAAAAGAACTTGGAAATACTTGCAGGTTTGCATCTTCAGCATTTTCAAGTCGACGTGATTTATAAAGGAACGGTTGAGCTGTCCTATGTGTTGTTGGTAGAGAATTTATCCTCCTGACTTCATTGGCCCCCGGCAGATGCATCCAGGGCCCGCGTACCATAGTTCTTCGACCTTGCAAAAACCGACTAAGCCGCTGCTCGATCGAATGGTTACTTAGGTTGGCTTCGAGAAAAAACGAGTTCTTGTGGTGCCCAGATTCAAGGATGTCTGTCTCCATCCATCCCTGAAGCACACCAATTAACAATTCTTAGTTTTTGCATGATGGCAGGTGGACCCTCATTTCATGCGCATCATCTAATACCATCGTGTCTTGTGACCTTTTTGTAAGTATCCGATTTGCCATCTCGTCACCCATTCACACCTACGATTTGTCGTTGCTTCTGCATCAGGCCGGGAAGCTTGCTAAATTCGTAGTTGGCCTTCACTGAAGACCGTCCCACTAGCTGCCACCAGTTTATACACAGGGTAGCCCGCGGGCAGACCCCATCTACCTCGAATTCCTGTTGCCCCGAGGCCTAAACCTTGAGGAAAACAACATTAACAACGATTTAATGACTTCATAAAATGGGCGCGCTAGCAGCCATTGTGCAATTGCCTACAAGTCTATAGCTCGAGTCTGAAGGCACAACGGGGTGATTAGGTCCCGTAATGCGATCGGTGAGTGCTCCCTGCCGTACGTCATAATATTTTTTCCACTGCGCGCCGTTAAGGTAAATTAATGAGATTAACTGTTCAATTAGAAAATTGCCTGGGGAGGGCGGTTGCAAGCTTAGTAGGTAAACAGAAGCAGGGAACGTTGATCCGACATACGGGTGAGCATGGTGTGAGGGCAGAAGAACGTATCGAAGTTAAGCGAGCCCCATGCCATGTAGTTCTAATCACGCTTGTAGAGGTTTCGCTTTTGCCCGATTCCACTCACCCATACAACTTCTGTCTCTCAGATCGCGCCCAACCACACGTCAAATTAACATTCCCCGTTTTTATTTACCTATCACATTTGCTCCCTCTTGGCCATTTTCCTATCGAACAGTTTATACTATAATTGGGGACGAAAATGGCTGTTCAGTCGCCAGAATCATTTATTCATTTGAATTTTCGAACGCGTTCAGGAATTCACCGTCAACAGATTAAGCAACCGCTAAGGGGAGGGGGGTAGGAGCCACTTAACTGTCAGGAACGCAAGTCTGGAATTGATTGCGCAGAGCTCTGTATGTCGTCCTCAGATCGATACGTCAAGTGACCGAGTTCTCACCGGAGACCCAAGCATCAATCGAATTGCGGATTATCTTCCTTCTGGTGTGGGTGATTAGCTTCTTATCTGCGAAGTTAAATTTGTGCCACGTTTCGTCCGTTTAGGCCGCCACTTGTGATAATCCGTTACTTGTCGCACAGCCAGTGTTAGTTTTTGTATACGCGATCTGAAACTGCGTTAAGTCTGGCGTGTTTATTTACAAGGACAGTTTTTACATGGGATACGATACATTGCGCTCCATTTCTCACTGGGATTCAATCGGTCCTTTATTTTCATGAGCCTACTGCAAATGGAAGTTTTAGACTGGTGTGCAATTCCTACACCTGGTCCCGCAGCAATGCGATCGGTCGCCTCTGACGCGTGCTTTATGCATGTATCGTGAAGAGACCTGAAGAGATCTGTCGCAGTTAAATTAGAGGCCACAACAATTTATGACGTCATTAAATTCAACATCTTTCGTCCTTTTGCCGTGTTTAAATTTATTCCGGAAAACATCAGTTCCAAATAAAAGTTCGGCACTTGATTAACAGTTCTTTTCGTTTCACGTAGCTGCTCACCCTAACATCTGCCACAGAAATTAATGTTATATAACAACGGCTTTCGCAAATACCAAGAAAAGACTGGAATATATTAATGTACCGTGGCGTTTGTAGGAGGACGGATGCGAGGTGTTGACAACGCCATCTCCCTAGTCATACTGTCTGCTGATCGTCTAATACCGGTTCCTGTTAACTCATTTATCCACCGAATTCTTCGCACCGTTTATGCCTTTATTCTGAGCTGTATTCTTGCCTAACGGGCGCTTTTATTACATCTGATTATAAATACGCTTGTCCGCACTTGGCATCATGAACTTCATAGGCCTGGTGCGGCAGTTTGAAGGGAATGCGAGTAGCAGCAGTACGACATGATTCCCAGATTTGACATTCTTACGCACGTCATGGTCGATCGGTTTCTGTCTGCTGATTTCCGTTAACTTTTCTTCTTGCACTGCTCTGCTTCAGGCCTGGCCAAACCGCAACGCGTTTGACCTTCTTTAAAGAATTCAAGAAATGCCAAAACCGGTAGCATAATCATTGGCTGTGTGTTCTGCTGTCTACTGAAGTTCATTGTTTTGGGAAAAAAAATAACCTAAAAAACCTTTTTTGACGTTATCTCCCCAGTCCCAGTGGTTAATTTGCAACCGTTAACGCCTTTCTGCGAGTTAAAGTGGTTTTCCCTATTGAGACGATTGGGATATTATGATTTTGGCTGATCTTTTCCCTGTGATGCAAAGATGCGAGCACGCAGTGGGACTAAAATAAGAGCTGAGAAACAAGTCTAACTGGAAGCGAAAACTGTCCCCCTTACGTATTCCATGTGGTATGTGTTTATGCCCAACGAAACGAGGAACCCTGGAGTGATTTACTCCTCAGTTAGATGTTCCGTTTCTACAAATAATACTTTTAAGTGCACCTTTCAATTATTTTGCGGTCATTTTCATAGTTGGGTTAGCTAGGGCGCCCAGAAACCAAAACATCGCTATTTGTGTCACTTCACGTGGCGTTCAAGGTGAAACTGAAGGCTACTATTAGGTTGTTCGGAAAATAGCGGTCAATTTTTAGACTCGCCTTTAAAAAGGGAAAATATTTGTTATAAGTTTGTAGAAAATTATACTTATTTGACAATTAACCCGTGCTCTTTTATAGTTATCCCATTAGTTCTTTCAGCGTAAAATGTTGGAGCATATGAGCTTTTTATAACGCAGGGAAAAAAGGGAGCAGTGTTTGCTTTTCTTGCATAAGGTAAAACTCGGTCACAATGCTTCTGAAAAATCCGACAATGTCCACAGAGTATGAGAAGGAGGGTTTAAAAGTACTCGGGTAGTACGAAGGTGGTTTCAGAAAGTCTACAGCGACGATGAAAGCCTTCTAGTTGAAGAAGGTAGAGGACGGTCATGCATTCTTGACAATTAATTTTTGAAAGCAACTCACGAAGGAAACCCACGTCAAGGTGTCACAGAAATTGTCGAGGTACCTGGTGTCTGTATTTCAACGGTGTCTGACAATATGATGCAAATTGGTAAGATGAACAGTCTCGATAAATGGCACCACATGCGTTCCATGCGATAGTGATGTCTGGGGAAAAGTGGGTTCTTAATGCTTATAGCCAGTGATCAGGGCAATGGGAAAAATAAACCTGCAATAGTAAATCGACGTGGCCCACTTCTGCTCAACTACAACGCCCGAACACATGTTGCCAGGATGACGCTGCAGAAACTCAATGACTTTTGTTACGAGATATTTGATCACATCCCTTATGTTTCTTGATGTTTTCCCCACTGAATACAGCCACCTTTCAAGTAAGAAAACTTTTCAGAAAACAAAAACTAACGTTGAAGCTGGATTCAAGGTTTTCCTAGCACAAAAGTCAGTGGATTTTTATCGACGAGGCATTAATGATCTTGTTCATCGATAGTAAAGATATATCGACGTCCAGGGATCATACTATAGTTTATTTTAACCTGCTTAGTGTTAAAATGTTAAAAATAAACGTTTTTTTCTGAAATCGACAAGTATGTTCTGCTTCCTCATCCGACTTCCTTTCCATCTCTTTTAGATGATGGTCCAACGAGTTTTGGCTGCCAAAAGCCTCTCGCATGCACAGGGCGCTACTCTAATGGCTGGGTTGATCAAACTTTTTCCGATTTACATAATGATCCTGCCTGGAATGATCAGTCGTGTCCTTTATCCAAGTGAGCTCCCCATTACATGCACTCATTTGCCAAGGCTGTCACAGCGAATTATTAGCTGCGAGTCGGAATCGGAGTCAAAATCACTTACGTGCATTCAAGGGCTTTTATGTTTCACCAAGAGGATGTACTCTGGAAATTCCATGTAACTTCCATGTTAACAAGCGACACTGCTTTTTTTCAGGCACCGCTTACCTTTTATCAGCAGTCGTAAACTAAGATGTGGTGAACGCAGGCAAACCGACAGTTTGACCGTCGTAGTCCGACGATGTCCACCGTATGCTCCATGGAAGGGTGGTGCAGGGACGGTGACTTGCGCGTGAATTAGTTTTAAGTGATAGTAGCCTTGCGCTGCAGCTACCGCACTCTCTTCTCCTCCCCCACCTGAACCCGGTGTCATGACAGAGTCAAGAAGACCGGAGGCGGGAGAGGACGCAGGTGGCTGGCACGGCTGGGTCCCCTAAGTCCTAGCCACCCATAGGCGTGCCACCACACCTCCATGTTCGGCATTTGTTATGGGAGCGCAACCCGAATAACGCCTGCCGTGCCGTGTGACCCCGGTGTTGGTCTAACGCATCTACCACGTGGCCCGTTTAGGGGGCAAAAACCACAGACCGATTCACGCACCTAGTCCACATTTTAATTTACAGAAAATTGTCCCCTGCCACTTCTAATGAATGCGACTTATCGTGGTGTGGTGCTGACCTGGTTATGGAACATGTTTGTCCCACTGTGCCTTGGAGAGCCCTCGCAGGCAGTTACATGGCGGCTATGGCTATAGGCAGCTAAGCTGGGACATAACCATTCATTCAGTTTATTGATTATCCGTCCTTAAACTCTCTCTTTCTCTCTCTCTCTCTACAGTGTCCTGTTAAGCAGTTTACAGCAATGCTGATGCACGCGTAACGGCCAGTTTTTGGTAATGCGTGGGCGGAAATAGACTTTTAACCTGGAGGGCGGGCGGGGTGCTATTAACCTAAGGCCTCGGATTCACAGTCAGATAAATCGCCAGCGAGAAAAGAAGAAACCAAAGACGTGGAAGATTCGCAGTATTTACAGCAGCCCTTACCCGCTCTAGAGCCATTGATTACCGATCTCTGATGATGAGACTGAGAAAGGAGCCAAAATGTCACACACATAAGTCCTCGAACAATTCAACCCTTTCTAAATTCATCAATTTTGACTCGCCTAACGTTCGCAATACTTAATTTGCATATGGACTGAACTTGAGTGGCGTTCTGGTAGTATGGAATTGCTTTCCGGCTGTACTTTGCTGCCTACAAGCAGACTGAACTGCGAAAGTATTTCGGGAGAATAAGATTGTACCGCTGATCCCTCCTCCTCCCTTCTTTTAAGTCTATATCTAATTTATAGAGTTTAGACAAAAGTATTATCCTCCAATCAGCTCGTACTCAACCGCGCATATTCTACCAAAATCAACCTGTTTTAACCGATTTTAAGGTACCGTTGGTTGTGGAACCCCTGAAGCTTGTGTTAAAGTCTGCAACAACAGACACGGATGCAGTGACTGGGCATACCCAAAACTGGTCATGGGTGTATTGCCCAAGGGTAAGGTGTCTTGTTTTTCCTCACTTTTCTACCCCATTTAGAATGGCTTTAATATTTTTTCTTTGATTCGGGTTTTGAGCATTTCGCCCAAGTTCTAACTGCTCTCCAACAATCATGAGTAAGCGCATTACTTTTCGTTCATATGTTAGGATTACTCCAGCAATTTGCTTGTACAAACGAACATACTTGTTCTTCTATGCCCTGAAACTCTACCTACGACCCTCTCAGGCAGCCGTTTAGAGACAAACACAACACGTAAGAGGAATGCCGCCGAATATGAGGTAGACTAAGAGAGTATTAGTTCTGGATTGAGCAACGTGATTGGCGACCGACAGGGTGGTGAGCTTATGGTGGAGGAGTTGACTGAATTTCTAGGGACTACAAATTCTGACTTCCATCCTGAGATAGCCCTGAAGTGGAGTTCTTGGCGATGGTTAATAAGGCAGGACCTACCATACCCCCTTCCTTCATGTTCGCCAATTCTCGGTCCCTTAGTACGTTAAATTATCCTATTAGAAGAAATGTAGTTACGAGGTTATTAACAGTTAAGGCTACGGCGGAAATTTAAAGGCGGCATTGCTGCTGTGTGACGCTTAGATTCAAAATACCTAACATATATTACGAAGAAAGAGACATAATCACTGGAACAAGAGCTTTATTGGTCTGACCTTTCGGGTTCTTGCTCGAATTCATCATCAGAGACAGTCAGTGATTGTGTCTCTTTCTTCGAGAATAATTCGTGGAACTCACCTCTTCGCTTCTATTGTCATTTATTCTTTATTGTTTCAGGGCATCCTTGGAGCAAATTTATTTCATGTTTCTTTTTTTCCACGTTGATTCCATCATCCGCTTCAGATTTTGATTATTTGATGAAAATTAAAGATAAATAGATTTTTTCCTCCGTCTATGACATTCCAACTCTTTCTTACCTAAGTGCGTAGACCTGAGTTATTTAACACCAATCTCAAACCTTCGTATGGCACGCCTTCCTCGTCTTTTTGGTTAACGGTCGTCTGTGGTACTGTAGCAAACTTTCAATTTTTCGACTTTTTAGATACTAGCAAATTAAATATGCTACTCATGATCTGAATGTAGCCATTTCTTTTTTCAGGCCTTCGAGGACTGATGCTTGCAGTGATGCTGGCAGCCCTGATGTCCGATTTAACATCCATCTTTAACTCTTCTAGCACCCTATTCACTGTAGACATATATTCTCACATTCGCAAATCCGCAGGCAACCGTGAACTGATGATTGTTGGACGGTACGTCACTTTATACCTACGTAGTATTTTTGTCGGTCCTTGTCCAGAACGGACGATGAAACAGTTATAGAAAGCCAAAACGTCGGTAGGATCAATTTCAATTAGCTATTATTATAAATACGTCTTTTTTCTATAAGTGTTAGGCTGCCCAAAAATGGCCCCGTTTGATTGTGTTTTGCTGGATTTTTCCTAATATCTGTTATCTGTCTTCAGTTCGCCCCAATTTCGGGCTTTAGAGGGTAAGCATCCTATTGTCTAAATATAATATAAAACGGAGGGGTAAAGTAAACTTATTTATACTTTGGATAATCTAATATTTTCGGGCTTAGACTGCTAACAATGCTTTTGAGTAGTTGTAATCAGACGTGGATCTCTGCAGTCTCCGGAAGCTACCGCTAACCACCAGAAAACTGTCTCGGGATTCATCGCTCGATTTTCTGGCCTATTTACCCTTTATTTGTACCAATCCAACTAGTCCTTGGAGCGAACTTAAAGCTTGCGTCAGCTACCTTTTCTAGTGGCCATTCTAACGTCCGTGGCATATTCTTTCCCAGTCTTGTCGAAACCTGTTTTGTAAGACACTTTCCTAATAACTGGATTTTGCGAAGGGAGGAGGCGTCGCTGTCTAAGACACCTATGCCCTGCAGCCTCAAAATATTTTTGTTTTGTCACTTGAGCTCGCAAGGTATCACGAGGGACACTGTCTTCAACATTCCAATCCTGATGTGCAACTTTTGCAAAGTTGGAATTTAAATGCCATGCCTCAAGCATCAATCTTTGTGCTTTTAAGTTGTTTCGGCCTAAGATGGTCCCTACTTGAGTGTCAAAAGTATGGTCAGTTTCTGCAGTATAGATTGCAAGCTGTGAGTTTTGGTCTAGCCCCCGAGCTGCCAGTTTGTGCTCACGTAGGCGAGTCCGCACTTTTCGTCCAGTTTCCCTCTTTTTAATCTAGGGTTTGTACGTTAATAAAAAATACCCTAAGTTTATGCGGCCATAAAGTCACAGCACATGGTACCAGTGCTGGCTCGCACTACGATTTCTTGATTCACCTTGTGAAAATGATGGTGATTGAGGATGCGTGTACTCCTGAAGCTACAACGCACTTGATGCGGCTTGTAAGCAAACGTGGCGTCATCCCATAAGAGAGTGCAAAGGTTATTTGCGTCTGGTGCATGACACCCTCTCGCGACGCTCAAGCACTTCTTAATCCTAATGTCTGGCATTCTTTAATCTAGCGTCGTCCTACCCTAAAATGCGCGTATTCGAAAGATACAGGTGGACCTCTTACCAACGCATGCTATATTGTTCATCGATGACGATTTTAAATGTGCTTCCCCGTGGAATATTTACAGAATTTCTGAAATGTGTCTTAGATTAGAAATATATTGCGTTAGTAGAGCTGTAATATTAATTATCGTACAGCATAATCCCTAAATTTTTCAGTCACGTCAGGTTGCCGGCTTTTAAACAGGCTTCATTCCAGCCGTATTCTAAGTTAGACGCTAGAAAATGACTACTTAACTGGAATAAATTTTCCCACTGATTTTAGATGCCCTTATAAATTCAAATAAATTTTATGAAAAATGTGCACAAAATATTCTTTTCTTTCCTAATTTGGCACAAAATTACATCTTCAACTTTTCTAATTGAAGAAAAAGTGGCTTTTGGATTAAATAAAAAAAAACATTTTAAAAAATCCGGAAGAAGTTTTAACCCAACCTTCTGTTGCACCCGCATTCAGGGTTTCCAAACTACAAGTTGCAAATTTTTCGTTTTAGGAGTATTTTCCATTTATGCTAGTAAAAAGAGGTAATATAGAGCTCGTTAGTGAAGGTGGAATATATAGTATACTTTACAAGCAACATTAATGAATCGATAGATACGAGGTTTTATGAATGAACACTTCGCGCTCTGAAAAATATCATAATTAGAAAATGAAAGATAGTTTTCCCTCAAATATAAAATTTTAACAAGATATAATTGGCAAACAAATGGTTATAGAAAGGAATGTCTGTGCATATGTGATGTATACAAATATATGTGAATTTATTAGCGCCTCTAGACTCCATGGGAACACTCAAACGTTTAAGTAGTGTAGCGAAAATTCCTATTGAAAAATTCAAGAGACAATTTGGTGAGCATACGTTAGCTTTCTATAAATTCTCATTAGGCCTTTACATTTATATCACTGTGTAACTAAGTCAAATGTGCGGGTAAGTAGAACAAATCGTACAGTTATTAGGGTCGAGAAGGGAGGGGGAAAGAAACAAAATTGCGGTCTGTTTGCTGATCATAATCAGAGGAATGGCGGCCGCTGGGAAAGGTAATTAGATGTGGAAAGCTGAATTGGTGGCTTTCGGCCGCGGTAATTGCGGCGCCTATATAAAGGTTATTTCAGCGCACAGGACCGGTTTGCGTAGTCTGATTGCAGCTGTTTCTGCCGTAGCCAACAGACGCTGTCTAAGGAATTATGAATAGATTGAGGGGACCTTGTAAATTACCCAGAAAGTCTTTTGTATCTACACGATGGTCTATGTCTACCACCTACGCGAGAATAGAGCTGTTTCTGTTCTTTATCTGCCCCTTTCCTAACCATGCTGGAAGGTGCTCTCGTACTCTTTTGGACAAACGCCGGCTCTTGCGACCAATATATTCTGCCCCAAAGGAACAGGTGAAAGACTAAATGCACATTAAGCTGGTCTGGGTGGTATTTTTTCTTTGCCCCCTCCGTATAGAATGGGAGTAGTCGATAACAGTACATGGGCATCGGCTGCTGGAAAGGTGCTTGACACAGCTTAGCTCAGGTGCCTTCGTAAGAGTTCACTTGCCGCTTCCCCTTAAAACGGGACCCTGATGAATAGTTTTTCTCGCTTGCCGTTAGCACCAGCGGCTTTGGTGGTCTTTCGGTCATATTCTTCGTAATAAATCGATCTGGTTATCCATTCTGTCGAAAAGTGCTTTCTACATCCTTAAGCTCTTCGTCAATGCTATCGGCCGAACAGATCCTATTCGCCCTTTGTATCAGACAGCACACTAAATTACGCTTAAAGTTAAGCGGTACAAAACTCCCAAAAGTGGGTGTATTGTTCGAACCATGTCTTCTTACGATAGACACTACGTCGAATACTCCCGTCAGGCCTTTAATTCAGAAGCACGTCCAGGAAAGTGAGTGATCCGGATTTTTTACTTCCAGTGTAAATTGGATTGACGGGTGCGCCTGATTTATGATATCCATTACAGCTGAAATGTCAGTTTGTTCAGATACAACCGCAAAGATATCATCCACGTAGCGCCCGTAATATTTTAGACGGTTTATCTGCAGACGAAGCTGTAAAGCTTCCAGCTTGTCCATGAAAATATTCGCCAGGAGTGGGCCTAGGGGTGAGCCCATAGCTACTCCGTCTATCTGTCTGTACAAGGTGTTGTTACATAGGAACTACACCTTCAAGGTGCATTTTAATAAAGGTTCCTTGAGCGCATTCACTGGTATTCCTATATCTTGTTGACTGGAAGTAATGAATTAACAGACGTAGCTGACTGTCTCCGTGACTGGTGCATTCGTAAGGAGACGAGACATCCGGCTATAACATCGTCATGCCGTTCAGGTCGAGGTCTTTCACACCTTCAACGAAGGTATCTCGGTAGCTATGCGGGGCTAGCTGGTCCTGTATGGGCTTAAGTTGTAGTAATCATTTTTGTAGATGGTGGTTTTTGAAGGCGGCTGGAATGTAGGCTTTTAAAACGCCGACATCCTGACGTGACTGAACTATATTGGGATTGTTCTGTACGATTATTACTATAAAAATGTATATAAGTAATATTTTCTAATCGAAATTACTTTTCATAATTTCAGTGAATATTCGGTGAGATACTGTATCCACTGTGTATGCATTGCCCTATTGTCCTGTGTGATTCCGTAGTACTCCAGACTCGCTTATATTTGCATGCAAGGCTACCCAGAATGCTCGTAAGGATACTAGCGTGCCACCCGCAAGTAGATGTTTCACTGTCATTACCATTCTTCAGTGGGTCATCGGCCTGTCTTTTGCCACCCGCTTATCTGACAAAAAGAAAAGTCTTCATTATCTGGAAACTATCACAATTAGTTTTAGGATGCATAAATTTGATACTGATTTTTCCTGTCCGTGTTTCAGGTTTCGTAAAAAGAAAACACGGCTCTTGTAAATATGTCATTTTTATCTCAGCTTTACTCTTGGAATGGGAACTTCATTATATCTGTAGCATTCATATTAAGCAGTGTTAACTACTCAAGATCACTATTCGCCATATAGTGTGTGCGCCACTCTCAACATGCAGAAAATAGCTAAAGGACGTTACGCCAGACATATCCAAATGTACTATTACTGGTTTACAAAGCCCTTCGTCTAACGCTCCACGCTTCGAATATATTATGCAGATAACTATAGTCGATTGGTAAGTAGTCTACAGCTCAGAGCGTAGAACACCAGCAATTAACGCTTTTTGAACGTATTCGTCCCTTACTATACGACACAGTTTCTAGTCCTACAATTTAGGAGTGACCGCCTCTTTTTAGTTGGTCACGGCAACCTGTCGATTATCACTGCTATCGACTGATGGCCTGACGCTGAACCATAACACTCAACATTCCCTTCATTCTTCAGCTCAGCAGACAATATCTAGGAGTACAAAGGCTGAGTTGCAGAAATCCTGTACGAGTGACGTCCGTTGGTCTGGCCTAATGGTGCCGCTGGCTTAGTAGTCTGGCATTAATAGTGCCCTCCGAGTGACTACCAATAAAACTATGATTGCTGATAGGAATAAAGAGGTGAGTTCGAGGAATCAGTTCAGAAGACTACACGACCGCCGGAACATGAGGCTTCTTGGCATTGCCATGCCACTGCATGTCTTACCTATTTAGCTCGTCTCGCGTTTATCGCCGGGGATCGTACAAGATGCGATGATTGCTCGTTAGTTCGCGTCCGAGTCGTTAACTTTCCAAATTTCACCACCTTTTTCGGTTCTTGGCGTGATGCCTTCCCGCCATGTTGGCCTTCTGCCCACGGAACCTTTGGACGCCCGCGTCATGCCTCCGTAGCTAATGAACCTGTCTAAGTAAAGTCTCAGCACGTAATATGGGGGTGGGAGGTCATTGCATCGACTATGCGCCGGAGAACCATGACTCAAACAATTCACGGCTCACGTGGTTGACAGCCTTTGCAATAATTTTGGCCTTGTCAATCGTAAAGGTGTGGTCGTGTCCTAAAAACTAGCGTCCTTCCGCGCACTGCTGTCGCATCTTCAGTCAATCGTGTGCGAAATATTTCCCCGGTTTCTCCGACGTATTTAATTTGTCTGTAACTGCACCAGATGCAGTAAACGACTTCAGATGTTTCCTACTCTGCAGTGGGTCTTTCGGCCTCAGTATTTGGCGCCTGATAGTTGCTTCTGATCGGTGTGCAACTCCAACGCCTTTCACGTACGGTAACGCTCACTCAAAATTTGAAGCTGGTACGGTTCGGTCTCTCGACTTGTTTGCGCATGCTTCTGTCGATAAAGCTGCGCGGGTAACTGTTTGCTCTGAGCGCACGTCGAGGGTATTACAATTCGATAACCTTGTCTTTTGGTTCGTTGCAATGGGTCACAAAACGCCGATATAGAGTCCTTACGCACCTTCGCTTGTGACTCAATAATTGGTTCCTCCTGAAGCCCAGTACTTGCGTCTTGGTTATCCCTTTCCATAATGCTTTAAGTTTTAGATCGCATCAATCTTCGTGACTCATTTGGACATCATGGAAAGCTAGTTGGTTGTATTCTTCTTCCCCCATCGTGAATTGTGTGTCTGGGAAGACGGCACTGAGATTTTGTTTGAATTCCTTGATGAACGGTCACTAAGTGTTAACGGAACTCACCCGTTTCGTTCTTTATCCGCATTGTTACTGTAACCATCGGATTCGGCTCGATGTTGAAGAAGGTATCATCCCCAAAGCGAGCCCAGAACTTTGGTCGGTTGTGTTTGAAGACTGGCCATTCCAACCGTTGCAGGACCACCTCACTTTTGAGTCCCGAGATCAGTAAATCTATTGACGTGCCTCGTATATTTTTTCGTTGAACGTTGAGCAGGTTTTGAGGCAGGATTTCATAAATCAAAGGAATCCAGCGTGTCTGAGGAGATTCCTCATATCATCGCATTTGTTTTGCAGAAGTTACTCCATGGTATTGGCTGCCAGGTCCTGAGAAATAGAAGTAAAAAGTGTTGTGACATCTAAGGATACCATACCGTCATTTGGCAGGGGACTAACCTCCAAGTTTTTCCAAGAATTTTGTTGACGAACTGAATTGAGCATCTGAATCACCTGTCAGGAATTTGAGACGCCAAAGTTGGAAACCGACTACATTCAGCATGGGTGATGCGCCACAAAAGACGTCTCATTTTGGTTAATGTTTCGTCATTTTATCTGCTCCACGCATTCCATTGTTGCAATACACGGCCGTACACAGAGCTCTTTGTATTTATAACGATTTCAATGTTAAAATTCCCGATCTAAACCGGCAATGCAAAGAGTCCATGGCTCAATGGTTAGAGCGTGTTCGAGCCTCAGATGACGCACTACCTGGGGTTAAGTATGACTGGCTGATGATGGCTAATAAGCCAGAAGAGGTCATTCGCATCTCCGCCTATCGTCGTTGACAATGTTTAGTTGTCTAAAATACTAGCCGTTGTGCAGCTGCTGGCGGGGCTCGAAAGTGAGTCCCAGAGCAGGACGGGACGAATGAGTCATGTAACCGATCGGTGAAGCGTTGATCAACCAATAATTTCTATACTGCCTACGTAACATGATCTGCGGACCAAGGTAGATGTAGTTCCTTGTGAGGGACTCAAAATCCAGACCATGGTTGGGGTGTTATTGGTAATGAATGGTTATCTCCAAAACAAATCGCACAACTACCTCTGCTGGAAAAAATCTTATTATTCTCTACCGAATTTCTGTCGCTATGCCACAGGCTTATGTTACACCCAAAAGAGCCTTCTATTGTGTTGTCATAACTACTTATAATTTGTGGGGTTAAAGTTACTCTCCCCTGGGTGTCTTGTTATTCAGCATAATTCTATTTAACTCATATTACCCACTTGTGAAAACCATGGCGGCCTCGGTGGGTTTCGAACCCACGCTAGCAAGAAGGTTTTAGAACAGCCAACGCTCTAACCAACTGAGCTTAGAGTCCCCACTGAGAGCCGTGAGTTTAATCACACTTGGGTCAAGTTACCCGTCCAGCCTACAGCAGCGTATGGAATCCACCAATTCTGATACAGTAAGCTGATTGTCCAAACAGGATCTCCTAAGCAATCAATCTAGTATCCAACAGATGACTACCAGGCATAATTAATAAATAGAGGATTTTGGCAGATTTAAATAATTTATTTGACCCACTTGTAAAAAACTCGGCGGTCTCGGTGGGTTTCGAACCCACGCCAAAAAGGGAAAGGCTTAAGTATAGTCAACGTTCTAGCCCACTGAGCTACGAGGCCCCCACCGGAAGCCGTGTGATTAATCACACAAGTGGGTCAGACGAACTATTCAAATATTCCTAAAATACTACTAATAATTTGTGCCTGGTAGTCCTTTGGTGGATTCTAGATTGATTGCTTAGGATTTCCTGCTCGGGAAATAAGCTAACTGTATCAGAATTGGTGGATTCTATCCGTTATGTAGGCAGGGCGGGTAACTTGACCCAAGTGTGATTAAGCTTACGCCTCCCGGTGGGGGCCTCTTTGCTCAGTTGGCTAGAGCGTTGGCTGTTCTAAAACCTTCTCCTTGCTGGCACGGGTTCGAAGCCCACCGAGGCCGCTGTGTTTTTCACAAGTGAGTCAAATAAACCCTGACAGGTTAATTGCTTTCTAGCACAGCTAACGTACACTGTTTCGCTCGTTTCAGCCTGTTCGTGGTCCTCATGGTGGGTTTGAGCATCCTCTGGGTCCCTGTGATACAATCCATGCAGGGTGGTCAGCTGTTTATCTACATCCAATCCATTTCGGCTTATTTGTCTCCGCCTATTGCTGCAGTCTACTTGATGGCTATCCTCTGGAAACGGAACAATGAAGTTGTAAGTGTTTGCCTGGTTTTTTCATGCCTGGTTTATAGGAAAAATTCCTCTTAACAAAACTAATGCCTACTACTTCTACTACTACTCCTTTGGTTAAGTCGGCTGTGGCCACCCTCCCAGTTAACATGTCTTATTTTTGCATCGTGATGTGTGGTCATGCCTAGGGGCAACGACCTTAATCTATCAGGATTGTCCTTATTCCTGTTTTGACCTTTTGGTGCGACTTAAAAGACCCTTGTTGCACTCTAACATCACGCAACGACAGTCAAGCCATACCATGCTCCTGACTTGTCTTATACTTCCCGGTAAGTAGACAGTGTTAATTGCATTCACATGGGACAGGAGCAGCAAAGTACCTGCCTTAGATGTCCCTTAATAGAGTTAAAATTGGCGCATATACAATCAGTGCTCGACCTCATGCAATGTTAACCAAAATTTCAATTGTTTTTTAGATTAGAAATGAGTAATTGAGTGAAATTGTAATAAAAAATTCCAAGGTATATCCAACCCACCAGGCTGCCTGAAAAAACCTCACTTGGTAAAAATAAAATTCTCACGTTCATAGTGTAGATTTCTTCGATAGATTTTCGATGATCTTACGAATTCATAAGCATAAGCGAAAAAAGTTTCTTCTACTCGTTTGATAAGAAATCACATCTTCAAAATTTTTGCTCAAAAGAAGGCTATCTTTTCCGATTCCAGAATAATTTTGAGCCTTATCTGCTGTTGCATTTTTCTTTTCAGTCCGTTAGCTATATGCTTTCCGCGGAAGAAATATCATACATTCCTATGTGTCATTACGAAGATAACATATAGTGCTCAAAGAATTTGCAATGTATATGGACTCTATCACATATTCCATGTGATAGTCATAAATTTAAAGATATGCTTTGCTATCAAATGAGGTCATAAAAGAACACTTTTGCTTATGTTTTGTATAAAATATATTTGAATTTGTGAGAGCATCGAAAACCTAGAAAAATACACATTATTTACGTAATCCTTTTTTTATCGAGTGAGGTTTTTTCAGGCAGCCGAAAAGACGTTTTTTTAAAAGCCGATGTCCTGGTGTGTCTGAAATATCTTGGGATTGTGCTCAGAGCTAATAAATATTATAAGTCCTTTTAAGTGATCATCCCTAATCTAAAACGCACTTCACAGTTTTGGTAAATTTTGAATAAGATTGGCCAGTAAATTTAATTTGTAAATCACATGGTGACTGAACAGCCATTGCGTTAAACAATAAAACTTCTCATATAGCCGGACGGATGAAGTTTAAACTACTTTTACTCCGATTCGCAGTATTTTTATGCTGAGCCACTCACTATCTTGGCTTTTTCTAAAATATTCTATTTTTTTCAAGAGAAAGGCCATAGGTCCTTTGGACGCCTGGTAGGCACATCGCATTCCTTACTGTGTAGGCTCAAAATTCCGGGATTATAAATTGGTGCTATTTTCGGTGAAGAATGTGACAATGTTCCTCGTTTCGATGCGCAAGTATGTAACCTTTCAGCCAAATTCCAGGCGAGTAAACCGAGTGTGGATGATGCAACCGGAGCACAGGTTTCGAAGAAAATTAAACTTGGCAAAACCAGATTGTGTCTGCCAGCTGGCGGTCAGATCGGAAGTCAATCTCATGATCTGTATTCACTTAACACACTGCAACATCAGAGTAATTTCTCCTTTCAGGTTATCATTTATTTTTATAGGCCTAATAAGGCTGCTTCATTATAAAGTAACTCAAGCCGTTGTCAAATCAACTTGTATGTACTCAACTTCGATATATATAGTGTCAGGCCATACGGTTTTGAACCGCTACCCTCGTTTTTCATAGGACATTTTACGGCAAATGAGGGCAAATTGCTTGAATATTTGACTTTTTTACTCAAAACCATTATTTCTTACTTGAATTGGCGTATTTATTAGCTATCGAGGTGTATACTGAAAAGTCACTAGCAGTGAATTTACCTCACGTTCAGAGAACGCTTTCAGGGCAAGACTCTCCAGGTTTGGTCTGAAAGTTTATAGTAATGTTTGAACTGAATTCCATCAGATTGCTGTGAAAATCTCCTTTCACTTGAAGGTCTCCGCGAAAACCCAGACATTCCCAATTATTTTAAACACCGAGCACATAACAACAAGCTTACTGGTGGCGCAGATGTCTCATGATCTGAAAATAAACATATCATTAATGAAAAGGTCCGCCGTCTTTCACGTGGTACATAGTTCGTCTTTGCTTCTTTACTAGAGTTTTGTTACATTTTTCATAAAGCTATACTCTTCCCGAATTCCTTCCTAAAGCAGCGATCCTATATAAATTGATTAAGTATCCCTTGTGGGTCCCGTATTTTCCGCCGAGAAGTGGAAATTTTCTGAACCAAATGAATTCCGATAAAAAGACATTATGCGGGTACTGATAGCTTATATGGCCCCCTAAACAGGACACGAAATAGGACCGCCTTGTCTTAGTAAGCAAGATGCCTCTGCGTTTGCTTTCATGTAGCATAAACATTCCCGTCTCAAAACACTAATCTCAGCCCTAACCTAAATCAAATCCATAGCCTTAATTTTAACCCTACGCATGCCCTAATCTCTAACACTACCAATACCACTAATCATACACTTAACCCCAACAGTAGTCTTAACCTTAAACAACTGTGAAATTACTCCCAACCTTAACCTTAAACCTCTTAATTGCCCTAGAATTTTGTGCAAAACCACCATTATTACTGGCGGTTTCTGTTCTCATGTCCATTGCCATGTAGGTAATCCTTACCATTATGCGATCGTCCTGCCTATTCAAATAAACCTGCATAAAAAAATTCTTCAAGCACTATTTTCACGTCAATCACGCATGCGGTTAACGTGAGCTAGCCTTCTCTCATCCCTAGTATTCACATCTTACCCAAAAATAGCTAGGGTCGAAACCATTTTTTAAATTTAGGCTACCGATTCTGTTTTGAAATTACGCGGAGTCTGGATTTTTGTTCCTTTTTTGCATCCTTTGTCTTAAGGGCGCCTTCACCGGTCTAGTATACGGCTTTTTGCTTGGGGTGGTGCGAATGGGACTAAGTTTCTTCTATCCTGATCCCATCTGCGGTGAGGTCGATACCCGACCCTGGGTTATCGGGCGTGTGCACTACATGTACTTTGCCATGATCTCCTTCTTCTCAACGGCAATCATAATGTGCATTGCCTCGCTGCTTTCCAAACCACCCACGGTGGAAAAATTGAATGGGCTCACTTTCTGGACCAGAAGGGAACCCGTTATTCTTCGAGAAAGTCCTGTATCGATAAGGGTTGGCGAAGAAATCTCAGTCAATGGATTCTGGGATGACTTAAACACTGACCATGGCGTGGGATCCGACCGGAGTGTCTTCTCGGACGCTGATCCACCACAAAATCCCAATTCATCAGGAGACGCCGCTGATTATGGTGAGTTGGGGCTAGTGTCAGAGTAAGGACACGAAAATATTTACCGCCTTTATTATTTGGTTGGGGCGTTCCTATTCCCGTGTCCATATAATTAATCCTTAACTAACAGCCCTCTGTCATTTTCTCTTGCAAGAAGTTGGGAGATATTTTCGCCCTTCTCCTGCTTACACGTCTGGCGTGGGAATGGACTATAGGAAGACCGTTCGGAGACGGTTTTTTCGTAAATGGCAGTCACTCCCAAATAAGGGCCGTTTTATCAGGTTTAATTGCTTAACCGCGTGAGAAATTAACTGTTTTACCCTACATCTCCATCATAAATTAGTCCATTTATGCCCACCACTTGAACTATAGCACCTAATTGCTCCAGTAGTGCGACGCGGACATTCAAAGGTTTTACGCAAGCACTAATGACTAGTTATATCCTCACTCCCTATTATTCCAAATTCCGGAGCTTGTGTGACTTAAGTTGAAATTTTAGCCTCTTGACGCCGACAACGTCTATTCTAAAATAGAACAGTGTTACATTTACATCTTCGGTGGGAGACCGTTTGAATTTCTTTCGAGTTAAGCCATCTGCGTGTCCGGGTTGGATCATGATCGATGTCTACTTCATGCCAGCTTGTTTGACTAGTTAATTTCGAACATAATTGAAAAAGTTTTAAACAAATGACTAGCAAGCCGTTGGACGGTTGCACATACCCGTGCATAGTGCACAGCTGTTGAATTTTACCAGAGAATTTCGATTCTTAAACATGATACCCTGTTAACCGCCGTTGCAATTCAAAAGTTTGACTCATTCCTCTGACATAATTACTGTGGGCTTTGTTATTTTTTTATCAGTTATTCATTGCTGCTTGGCTGTATGATGCAATGCATTGGACCGCGTTCTTAATAATCCCTCCATATTCACTGTCCAACCTATTCTAGATTCCATCCCGAAAATCGGGTATCAGTCCTCAACACCCGGCGATACCCGTCAAGATGGTGAAGTAGACTGCCACCAGAGACCCTCAAAACTTCAAATCGCGGGGCACGTGTGCGAATGGATCTGTGGTCTCACGACCACCCCTTGTCCCGAGAATATGGAACCATCTACTTGTTGTTGTACCTTTTGTTATTCTAAATCGCACGACAACTACAGCGCTGATGATGATAGGGAGGAGGAGGGAATCAATTCAGCGGGTGATGTGATCGAGATCCACGACGCTAACTGGACTTCAGACATTCATTCTGAGCAGCAAAAGGCGGAGGGGCAAAATCACACCGGCATCACCCACCCTGGTGGTGTTGATAGTCTGAAGCAAAAGCGATCGACCAAAATCGGGCTCAGTATCGGTCTCGTCGGCCTTTCTGTCGTCACTATTTTCCTCTATCTGTTTTTCACCTTTTTCTTTGGTGAAATTGACCTAGGCCCTGTTCCGGTTGTGTGGTCAAATAAAACGTCTCCAGGGCCGCTCGACAATGCGCTACGTGTCCTGGAGATGGCCAATATAATTTCTACATCCACGATCTAGTCAACCTACACGAACGCTCGTGCTCCATACACGCCCGCGTATGCAAGAGCGAAAGAAACAGACAGTTGTCTCATCTCATCCACTCTTTTCTATTTCTTATGTCTCTCGCATCATCTGAATCCACATTCTTCTTATCACCGTGTTTTATCCCTTCCACAACAGAAAGCCATTGGTATCACGTGTTCCGGAAGTGACGGCATGCGCCTTTTTGTCTACCTTTGCATAAAAATCAAGAGATACTATTGTTTTTCTTGCGTTTTGATTACATACTCACCAAGTACGGTGTCATGGCTGTCAACAGCTGGGGTCTATATTCCTCAAGGCCCAGTAACACTGGTTAGAACTGTTAAAGTAAAAGAAACAAGGACAGGAATCCAGCTATCAACATGAAAACCAAGAGTATTCAAAGGCATAGACCTTCTGAAGTTAAAAACTGACAGAAAGCGAAGGAAGTACTCTCAGTTAAATCATTCTACACAGCTCTCGGCAAAAATTCCGGTTTTCTCTGATACCTGTTATATCAATGGATGGGCAGTTCCTAAGCCACCACGGGCTTCGTAGCAGATTCGAGCGATTTAATTTGGAAGAGTCTGGCGTAAATCCGGCGTGCTCTGTTATGTGTTAATGAGCATTATCCGGAAGCGTATTTGTAAGTTTTCTGTTCATTTTTTCCCGAGTGTTAACATCAGTAACGAATAGGGCCGCTGAGTAGCATGATATATTTTTCAGACATTTTGCACTTATGTTAAAACAAAGCACGTTTAGGATGCGTGTACATTTATGCAGGCCTGTTTCTTCTGCCCACACAGGACCTTCTTAACTGCCGGGCGAGCTCCTAGCAGAAGGTAACCAGTTACTTTCATTCGCTTGAGCTTATCAAGCTTAAAATATATATGGTTCTAGTTCATCAAATTCGTTGCTTGGCTGTAAAATCAAACTGGTAACATTTTCTAGGCCATATATGGCTGCATCGGACCAGTAAACTGGGAAGATCTCTTGGGTCAGACTAAATAGCGGTGACATGGACGTGCGAAACGTGTCAGACGGAGGTTTTATGGCCTACCGGCCACTAAGCTCGATCTCACATTTAATCGGCTTGACTTGAACATGTCACTAGAACATTATTGGGAGAGGAAGTGTGAGAACACTCCAGACTTTCCTTTCTGATAACAACGGAGATGCTGTTTTCTGATACTATCCCGGTATGTGGTTCGGAAAAACGCCAACAGACGGTATCGAGCTTCATTCGAATTTAAAGGCCAGCGCATGTAATGTATGCCTAGATAGAGGCTTTATGTCTCTTTGGTTACTACATCTACGTTCATTTGCTGCTGTTGTTATTTTTTTCGCTAGAAGAAGTCACCTACTCGCTGGCGATCCTCGCCGTATGCGACGGACGAGAAGCAGTGTGTGAGACCAAGCTCACTCCCCTAACTACCGGTTTCCGCATCTATGTCTGCGTTGCTGATCATTTACCAGTATGTCAAAATAGCACCCCAGCAGGTGCCCTCGCGGTCTGCGCAACAAATGCGCACACCTGTGCCCTATGGACCGTGGCAGATATTCCGGAAAAAAATCTGAAGCATGTTATGCATCTGGCAGACCGCGGAGCTCATGCAGAAGTCAATGAACGTTGACGCTGAACGCCGGTATGAGGCAGCATTTCGCCACCTGCCAACACAAAACAAGCATTGTCTGTCATGTGGAAACGTGCCGACAGTTCTCTACATGATTATTTGTGGAAAATATCCCACCAAGTATTGTGGCACGCTTTACAAGCGTGTAGGGTCTCTGGTTTACAGAGTAAAGTTTAAACTGAATCAAGTTTACTGTGCACATATGTCTCAATTGCCTGGTCTGTCGAAAATTCGTGAGATACTTCCTGTTCCAAGATATTAACATAGACGAAGAGTTCCCTATCGTGAACTAACAAAGTCTTCTTTAGGAAGACTGACGACATGAAGCACCTATGTATACGGTTGATTTCCTAGCTCATGGAATGTCGGCAACATTCAGAAATGTGTTTTCAATTCAAACAAATTACTTAAGTAGGGTTGTCGTATTGATTAGTGCGCAGTCTAATACCAGGGTATTTCAGTCAGGGTAGGATGCCCGCTTTGAACGAGCTTCTTTCTGACCGCCCGCAAAATATAT
The DNA here is from genome assembly GCA_017591395.1 of Schistocephalus solidus. Taxonomy (NCBI): domain Eukaryota; kingdom Metazoa; phylum Platyhelminthes; class Cestoda; order Diphyllobothriidea; family Diphyllobothriidae; genus Schistocephalus; species Schistocephalus solidus. Next base: position 64,561 of record WEDG01006614.1, read on the forward strand.
ACTCTGTAAAAAATGGCTACTTACGCATTATGTTATTTTCGCATTTATTTTCGATACTCTTATTAATTCAAACATAGTTTGCAGAAAAAACGCACAAAAATATTAGTTCTTGTACTCGTTGGATAGCAAATGACGTCTTCTTCAAATTGTATGTTTGAAGAAAGGGTATCTTTCGCTGTAGGCAATGGTTGCAAAGCAGAAATCAGGAAAATCTGTCGAGCAGACTTGCACTATTGATGACCATTTCATTCCCACCTGTTACTCAGCAATAGCATGAACCGTACGTGTGCTTGACTGTTGTCCTAACACCCACAAAGGCATAGAAACAAAAATTTATCGGCCACGGGAGAATCTATTGCAACTTGCAAGTCATTCGCACTGAAAACTGTGTATTTATATCATCCCGTTCAGGTTGGCTAGCATTCTGGGTAATCCGATTCAAGCACGTTCTGTAAGGGTCAAGAAACTTCTCGCACACATTGACCAATCAGATTCTATGGTAGCATTTTGACCGCAGTCACTGTGTGTAGCAGTCGACTGCGTGGTCCTGGCATGCACAAGCAGAGAAAGTGCACAAATGTGCTTTCTAGTAAACTTGACTCTTTTTGGGGGAATGCGGACCTTCTCAACATAACCACCTCATTCTGGGATATTCTGCTAATTAACGAACCCGATATGACACTCGGACTAAGCGCCCAGTGAAGGGACACCTTTATGAATAGAGACGACTGTTTAGGCAAAAACTATGAAAAAATAAAATCAAAAAATCGATCGAGCAGGCTTGCGGCAGGGATATTCATTTAATAATCTATTATGGCCGCACCTGTCACTCAGGCATAACGCGAACCGCTTATGGGCTCGAATGATGTCCCAACCCCCACCACGGCCAAGAAACATAACGTGATCGGTCACGAGGGAATTTATTACAACATGCTAGTCATTCATTTGCACTGCAAACTGCGTGCATTTATATCACCCCGTTCATGTTGTCTAGTATTTTGCCCAATCTTATTCAAGAAATAAGCTGTTGATGGCCAGAGTCAACCTCATCAGAAAAGACGATGACAAACCCTGTTCTCTGCAGATCGCATGACTGATCCTGAGGTATGTGAGCGTGAGCTGGTAGTGCCCAAGTTTTTGTGAGCATGGTATGAATGCCCGCTAAATCTATGCAGACAAGCACCACTACCACCGTTATCATTGCCATCAAAGATCAGGCAGAATTATTTTTCCGAGAACTCTTCTTCTTAAACAGTTATTCTTTGTCACAGAAGAGCGTTTAGTGGATCCAGATGACTGTAGTTAGCGTTGGCACAAGCTGTGCTGTTCCTAGTTCTGGTTGGGCTCTCGAAAGCTCGATTCATCGCTTAATCCACAGCCAAATAAAGAATCAAAGCTACATGAGAGCCCTTGTAACGCTCTATCCTGATTGTAGAACGCAGTGTAGACGTTTCCCTTTGCTTTTAAGCCCTGATTCAGATACTTACAGCGCTAAAATAATGAAAAGCAACCAGTATTCGAAAAGCGTTGCTGACCAGGAACAGGCGAGTTTCAGGAAATAGTGCATACGCACACGAGACGAGAAACCAAACCCAAATGGCCCTAAATGTTGGCTCTCTCTTCCGTACGTGAAGAATGTCTCAGAAGCTGTCAGCCGCCTTCTCACTCCAAACAAAGGACACAACAGCACAGGAGAGGGGCGAATCAGATCCCAACTGAGTGGGAGTCCCATAAAGGCCACATTAAGAAGGAGCCATTGCAGCCCGACTCACAGTCTGCCAGTCAGTCACTTTGCAAAATAAAACACACTCGGCTGACCACGCGGTCTGAGTTATCCGGTCAGTTGGCAACCTTCCAAGCCACGGCTTTTAGCTCACCGTGATAGTTTAAAGCGCCTCAGATTGTTTATAGTGAGGTAAATGCACTGAGCCGTTGACCTGACGCTCTCCTCCACCCCACCCCCACAATCAGAATACCGTCCGAGCCTGTTACTTGTCTGATGTGGGAGTGGGCGCATTGGCTGACGGGCCGGCGTACCCGTCTGCGCGCGCCACAGCCAACCTGGCCCCCATAACGCACTCACCAGGATTCACTTAACCAGGAAATATGGAGGAGCCACCGCCGTCTGACTTCCAGTCCGCTGATCAGCCACTCATCATACACAAAATATACACTGGGCCGACAGTGAGGTCTGGTGTAAGCGTCAGATTGGCAGCCTTCAAAGCCATGATTTCTAAGAAATCGTGATATTCACGTGTACATGATGAGGGTGAGGGTGTTGTGTATGGATTGGTGGAAATAATGTGCGCTGATGTGGTTTAGCCTACGGTAGATTACTACAGGTTATCGTGGATGCGCATGTGACCTAATAGGCCCATGCGGTGAGTGAATGTGCGTGGGCATAGAGGGCAGTGGATGCGGCGAGCTCTGCTGTCGGTTGGTGTTCTAGGCACTGGTTCACCAGTCTGTGCGATACATTCGCAAATGAACGATCAGGCCGATTTGTGAGGTGAATGTGTGATCGCAATGAGGACAGGTTAGAACCGAGTCCCCATCGCTGGTACTGGGGGCGGTGGTGGTGGTGGAAGAGGTGGCAGGTAGTCGGAGGTGGCCACTGAGATGGCGGGAAAGGGGCAAGCAGTGTTCGTCGCCAAGCTCGGTGCAGCGGCTGGGGGAGGGAGGATGGTGTTGGTAATCGTGGGCGGTGGGGCATCGATGAAGTGTTTATCAGTGTTTGGTGTGGCCCTGGATTTCCTCCTGGATTTCCTCAACCTTTCAGACAATCCAGGCGTTGCGCCTCTCCCGCAGCCGTCACTGTACAAGGCGGCGGCATCTCAAGAAGGCTGCTTTGATGGCGTCAATCAAAAGGTCTCTGTAGGCTTTTTGTAGTCCATTCTTCTCCGCAAGTATGTTGCTGATGTCGTGTCATCATCTCCCAACCAGTCCTGGTGTTGACGGCGTGCTCGTCTGAGGACTTCGAGGGCTGTGGACAGGATTGCATTTTGCAGTTGATTCCATCGTGTCTCCATGGTGCCGTTATCATCCGGAGCATGCAGGTTCTCCAGTTTCTCAGTTATTTGGTTGCTGAAATCAAAACAGTGAGCAGCCAAATTTAACAAAAGAGTATTTAACTTACCTGGCGTTCGCTTACTTTGGGGCCTTCGTCGGTTTGAAGTTGGAGCCTCATCTTGGAGATGACGAGGCGAGGATCCGTCAAACCATCGGCATCGCCGATCACCTTGGTCACCAGCACATCCTGTCGATATCGCCTCTAGACGAGAACATAGTCCAGCAGCTGCCAACGTTGCGACCGACGGTGCATCCCGCGTCGTAAGGCGGAAGAAGGTGTCGTTCAGCAGTAGAAGGTCCTCCGCACACGTTTGCAGAAGAAGGAGGTTGTTATCGTTACTGTCACCGAGACCGTGGGGACCCAGCAATCCCTGCCAGGCAGCGTGATCTGTCCCGATGCGGAAGTGGAAGTCAACAAGATCAATTAACTTGTCTGCCTTCGGCACAGTTGCCAGGAGGGCGTGCAGGTTCTCGTAGAATTTGTCCTTCGCCACATCAGAGCTCGTCATTGGGCGTTGATGATGGTGGCGAATTTGTCTCCCTGAAGAGGCAGGCGGAGGCTCAGTAGGCGATCATTGATACCCTGCGGCAGACAGGGCAGACGTCCCACGATGTCGTTCCAGATGGCAAAGGTGACACCAGCGTCGCATCGCTCTGCCTTTGGCCGGCCACTGCAGAAAAAAGTGTAGCCGGCACCCACACTGTCCAGTTGACCCTGCTCAGAGAATCGGGTCTCGCTGAGAGCAGCAATGCCTACCTTTTTTCGCACCAGTTCCCGGGCGACTAGCGACATCCTCCGTTCCGGCCGGTTGCTCCTCGGATTGTGTAAAGGTCAATGAACATTCCAGGCTGTTAATGTGAGTGGAATCACCTGAGCAGCCCAGAGAGTATGGAGAGGGGAATGGGGACGGGTATCGTTGTTTGTTTGAGTTTTACAACCGCGTATTTTGCGAGTTGCGAGTCGTGGCCTGCTAAAGAAGACGATATACCGAGCATTTTTTGGGGCACTTTTTCTAGCCTCTTCCTCCGCGAGGAGGCTAGCTGTGCTTTCCATTAATAGGGCTGCTCGTACCTCCCAGACGGCTGCCAAACTCTCCAATTATGGGTCACAGTTTTGTTTTAGTGGTAGAGCGACCCGAGTTTGCCTAAGCTGTCTACGGGATTGCTGTCGAACTCACCGTAGGACTTTTGAGATAGGGGGATGTGGTGGGAAGTTCAGTAGCCAGGGATTTATTGTAGTCTACTCATCTTTTAGACGTGGGACCCAGTTATCCCGCCAGGTGGAAGCATTTGAGATCACGTCAGTTTTACCATATTGTACTAATTTGCCATGGGGAGGCGTGACTCAGTATCAGTCTCTTCTCTTCCCCCACTATCCCCTCTCTCTGTCCTTTATCCCTTACAGCAATGTCTTGTCTGATGCCAGTTAACAGATGGTGGGAAGCCGCATCCAGTGCCCATCAGATGCGCTTGAAGCTACCATCGTGCGCTAAACGCCGTGGTTTGGAAGGCTGCCAACTGAGGGCATGACTGAGAATGCGCGTTCACCCCAGTGTGTACGTGTGTGGAGTGGCTGACTGAGAGTCAGACTGCAATGGCTCCTTCTTAGGGTTTTCTTTATGGCACTCACACTCCATGAGATCGTAACCAGGTGTGGCGGCACGCTTAGGGGCGATTTCTATCGTGCCAGCACCCGCAACCTATCCCGCTTCTGGTCTTTTTGAGTTGCTCGTAATATCCGGCCCAGGCGGGGAGGAGGACAGGGTGTGATAGATGCAGCGCAAGTTTATTCTTACTTTGATCTACTTCACGTAAAAGTCGCCACGCATGTATCAAGACTGCTGTGAAGCACGCCGTGGGCCTCGTCGGATGCGACAGTCGAACTGTCATATTTGAAGAGGTCGTACAATAATTAATTTTAAAGCAATCGTGTCGAATCGAAAAGAAATTTAGAATTTTGGTTAACATTTCATACGATAGTGCATCTACTGTTTTTCGTTTCCCGTATAATCCTGAGGTGATATGCCGGTACATTTGCTTTTGTGGTATGATAATCAATATTAAAGCCAATTTAAGCAATCCTTCTTAATCGAAAAAGCACTTCCAAATGGTGGCCAATATTTCATGATATCTGGCTGTTAGTTTCATTTCTGAAATAGGGTGATAAATCTATATAAGTTGGTGTAATGTCCCATCTACATCTTTCTGCGAATTACGCTTTTGTTCCATCATATGTTATCATGAGAAGAACTCTATAAGGAAGAGGTACTTTCCCTTCTCGTTTTCCCAAAGGAAAGGTAACACTGGGTGAGCTAGATTCACTTTGTCCAGGAGGATGTCCGAATTCAGCTTCTCATCTGCTTTTATGAAAATTTACTCAACGGGTCGAGTATAGGAATCAAATTCTTTTATAACTGAACAGAGATCGGTTTTCTCCCGTATTCCCCTGAGGACATACGCCAGTACATTTTTCAAGAATGATCCCGTCGCTACTCCGTCGAGCTGGCGATACAATTGATCATCAGATCTGAGCTGAATATTCAGTGTCCACAGGAAGATCGGCTGCTTAATGGCGACTATCGGCATGCCGTTTCGGACATCCCGCTAAACAGTCTCGTCACATAAATATTCTGTCGTGTTCTTGAGGCGGCTATCGGTAAATACTAACGAGAGACCTAATCAAACATCGCTCTCAAATTGAAATTCGTATTTTTTATTGAATTGATGAACTCAAAAGTGTCCTTGAGGGTGTGCGAGGCTATTTTGCATCGAAAGGCGTAGAATACAGTTCCGGGAAACGTTCTCATCGATCCAGTGGCAGCTGGGACGCATGCGCTAGAACTTTGTCCAGCTGTGGCCTTTGTGAGAGGGGCAATATCGATTGGTGTGACGACGTCACAAGCTCGAGGTTGAGTCACGTGCTTACGCAAAGCTTGTTACTCATACAATGCAGACCGAGGGCGACGTGGGTATGCGATTCGGAGATGGCGTCCGTGAGAGCGGGCAGATACAGTATTCCCCGCCTAGACCGAAAGCAGTGTTTTTTAAGGCCGAAAAAATCGTTCATGACTAAAAAACATGAATAACAAAATGATCAGGAACGCGAACATGGCGTTCACTATGTGTGATAGAGACGAAGGGAACAATCGGGGAAGGCAGAGTGCATGCTGCTGTAAAAGAATTGAGGAGGAGGTGGTGGTGGTGGTGGTGGTGGTGGTGGTAGTAGAGGGAGGAAGAAGGAGTTTGCGGAGATGGCTGTGCAAAGAGTGGCGAGAGGAGCAGTGAGTAGGGTAAGTGGAGGACCATAGGCAAGAGGTCAGCACATTTTGGTCTTGGAGTAGGTCCGTCAATTTCTCTACCCCGGTAGCTGCCGAAATCCTCCTCCTTATTATCTCGCAGGATCCAACAGGTCTTCTAAGTGCGTGCTAATACCCGTTGGGGATTTCAACGACTTGTGCATACGGTCACACCAAACAAATATGTGAGTGCAGTTGACTGGAGTGCAACCGGGGATAGTAGACACAAAAGTTGCCCAAAGCGATGCCCTAAACTCTCAGGGACCTCGTCGGCCCGACATGAGCTTTAAGTGACCACCTCGATCGGAATTACCTATATGCCACTACCCTCCGTGGCAGGACACAGGAAGGGAAACCTCCCTCGGGTACTACGAGTGACCTTGCGCTACATTCCAGGAAGGTTAAAGATTCTCGTGTTTTAACCCTAACATTAACACGAACCCAAACCCCAAACCCAACCGTAACCTTCATCATAAGTCAAGCAGTATACTTAAACCTAACCCCAAATTTAACCATTTCTCTTTTCGACGATTAGGTATCCCAGACAAACGTGTACGTAAACTCGAGATTCAAACCGCAAATGGGTTTAGTACGATATTATTAATAAATAAAATAACGAAGAATAGACTAGATACAAACCTCAACGGCAGATACCCGAAGTCAAAACAGAGGAGTCGGTCAAATATAACGCCTGACTCTAGGCGATAAAAACGACGTGTGTTCGCTAGCGTCTGTCAGCCGTGTGTGTAACAACAATGCAACAATACGGATGACCCAAATTTGCAAGGTTAAAGTCGATGGGAATAAACAAAGAAGTTCAGTTAAAGTGGGCAGGGGAAAAACAAAGAAGGTAGGGAACAACGTGCAAATAGGTCAGATAGGATTTCACCGGCGATAGACGTGGATAATTTTCAAACATGTTCGGCAGAAGATAACAGTATCCGTGCCTTAATCCTAGAACATACCTTAGCTTTAACCCTAAGTTTAAAGATAACACTAGCCTTGAAATTATCTATAATGTTCCCGGAATTTAGCGCAAAGCCACCTGTATTACGAAAGGCTCCTAGTCCTAGGGCCTCTTCTGGTGGTCATAGAACCAACACCTACCAGCATCTCACCTGGCAGTCTTATGGCTGTGTCGAAAACCAATTCGGCTGTGCTGCGGTCCAGATCCAAATTCAGTGCCTCTCGAATGCTAAGAAGAGTGAGGGGTAGGGAACCGGACGAGTTTGCTGGTTCCTCTGCAGTAGGTCGGTCGGTTTTTAGCTGGCGGTGGAAACACTCGAGCGTGTCATCGGCTGCTGGGCTTTCGGCTGTCATCTGCATGCGCGTGCAACCAAGAAAGGTTAGCAGGGTTTGGAAGAGGGCAGACCCGAACCGGACATCTCGGTCAGTCGTAAACGTGAGTAAGATCTCGAAAATTGTGACCAAACGACTGATAAGAACCTGGAAGCTTGCGTCCGCCTCACGTTTGCCAGAGAACTTCTTTTAGCCCAGTGGGTGTACTGATAGACACAGGTCAGGAGGTGAGTGTAGCCATTGCATGAATTCAAAGGGCCTGCGAGACCCCGCTTCACATCGCTAAACTGTGCGTTGCGGCAGTAGGAGGTACCTGGCGAGACCTTTTGTAAGAAAACATCTTGTTCCGTTGGTCCAGACACAACCGTGCACAAGTTTTGACGTCAAATTCATGCCAGGCCAGGAGAAACTTTGATCGATGCGATTTGGTGGCACTGAGATCCCATGATGGGAGAATCCCTGAGGATATTGAAACGCAGCGTGACGCATCGAGGGGCAGAAAGGATTGAGGAGAAGTAGTTAAGGAGTAACAAATGATTGTACCAGCACAGGTGGTCGGGGAACGTCTGCAAGCTGGATACCACCAACTGACTTGACGCCAGGACAGCCGAATTGTGGTTGTTTAACCGCCATGACAGTAAGGTCAACTTCATGTGAGAGCTTGACCGTGGAGAGGAAGGCTCTGGTTAGCACGCCAGCCACCTCATTCTTCGTGCCATCAATGTGACGGGTGTTGTGGTCAAACTGTGAGATGTAGCCCAAATGGCCGAGGTATCCCGGATTATAATTGTCAGGTTCTAAAAGGTCAGCTGCGTATGGCGTATGAAAATAGTGAAGTCACGATCTTCAAGAAAAAGGTGAAAATGCTTCACTGAAAACAATATAGCGAATAATTCACGGCTAATAGAATCATAGCGAATCTCAGTTGAGTTGTGTTTCTTGGAGAAAAAAGCTAATGACTGGGTCAAATCAGCAAGATGTTGTTGAAAACCTACACTCACGGCTACCACCGAAACTTACGTCATCAGCAACGGAGGAAATGTGCAAGCGAGAGGCGTGAACGAGTTATCTTCAACCAGGGAAGCCTTCATTCTTGCAATAGTCGTCAGAACCTCAACAGTATGTTCGAGGAGATCCTTGGGATCAGAAAACATGCCAGTGAGTGGCAGTATGAAAAGAGCACAAATCGGCAGAAACTGGTGGAAAAAGTCGATTAATCCTTGAAAATGTTGCAATTGACGTCTGAAGGTTGCTACAGATCGAACAGGAATGAGCTTATCTCGGCGGCTATAGGACGCAAGACTTTAGGGTCACCAAGGAACTCAAGTGACCAAGGGGACCCGGCCAGCGAACCTCTATAACATCTTCTGAACTCTGCCATTGCACTTATGTTCCCGGCCGCCAAGATAAATGAAGGGTTAGGGGTTATGCCATCAACCTTATCAACTTTAAGCCTTAGTCGCGGCCCTCACAAGATTGGGATTTATCGATATATTCTTACTTGACCTTTATTGTAATTCTCCATCACCGGCTGTGGTCACTTTGTTTGGAATATCTAACCAATGTCCATGGTTTTCATTTTTTCCGCCCGCTCATCAGTTCCAGTAATTCACAAAATGTTCTTGCTTTTTACGCTCTCTTGGTCTTTTTAAACAAGCTGATTGGGTAAATGTAATTTGTTTAACTCTTGCCTCCTAAAAACTGCTATGCGTCAATTTCGTTTAGCCAAATCAAAAGCCCAAATTACCAACATTTACGTATTACGGGAGTCCTTGCCCACCGTTTCCTCCGTGTACCTAAATATCCGATCGTCACCCGAAGGCAGTTTACCGAGGTCGCCTATTTACTGAGTGATAAACAAGCACTTCATTGCGCAAGATTGTGAACGAAGGCAAGTTGTTCATAGAACAACTACACCATATGTGAACTTCAAAAAGCGTTGCCTACCAAACGGCGCTTTATTAGTCCTTGCACTGCTTTTTAGTGTCGCACGTCCCCGTCGTAGTTCAATGTAGCGTATTTAATTTCCGAAAGTGTTCTAAAAACAAAGGCATTTTTACTCAAATTTCAAATAAATTTTAGCAACGGATGCTTGTGTGACTCCCCGCCCGTCCCCCCTAGGCCGACAACGAATGCTAACCCTAATGAACAAAATGGATAGAGTTCGGGTTAGGTAGGTAGGCGTGCTATATGGTCTAATTCAAAACCAGCTAACTTGTACGATGACGGTAGGTCTATAGTCCTTTTCTATCCTTTAAACTGCCAACACTCTATTGCCACCGTTCCCGTATTACACGCCTACCTATCCATCGTGTTCGTTAGGGGAGGGGGGAAGGGGTGGGGCGTTCAAGCGTTCGTTGCCGGTCGGACAAGTATTCGTTGCCGAAGATATTTAGTTCGCAAAATACTAGAATTACCTTTTCCACTTGAGGGAGAGAGGGTCAAAGGAAAACTTTCCTGCTATTTATGCACTTTTTTATAGATTGATGGTTACTTCGGCCTCTCACTGCACCCGATTCATAGGGACCGCACGTGACTAACACCAGAATAGATGCAAGCTTATCCCGACGATTTCAGACAGCAGATATGTTGTTAAATGTGACGACTACGCGCGAGGCTCTGGGTAAGGAAGACTTACATCGTCGTCTAAACAGTATAGGAGAACATGAAAAGTTTGCAATATGGGTTCGTTTGCGCGAAATGTCAGGGAAAAAAGTGTTCTGGTTAAGTTAAAAGTTAGGTTTAAGGTTAGAGCTAAGGTTAGAGTTATGGACAGTTAGGGTTAAGGTTAGAGTTAAGGTTAGAGTTAGTGCTAACTGTATGGTTTAGGTTTATATTACGGCTTAAGTTTAGGTTTTTGTTCAGTCATGTGTTAAACTTGGGACACGAGGATATTTATCCTTCTTGGAATTATGCGCAACGCTATATTTATTACTTGGATGCGGCTTTCCTATTCCCGTGTCTTCTTAGGAGGCCATATAAATCATCCATACCAGGTTCTGAACAGAACAAACAGAAGATAACAGAGAGGGACATGCAGGGTCAAAATGGCTAGGCGGTTACCGTCGCAACTTTATGTATGCACTGTTCAGTGACTGCAATCCATCTTGGCTTTTTTTGTAGCGGCCACGCTAGCGCCCACGGCCACACGCTATTGGCCGACAGATTGGACGGTGTGGCTTGCAACTACTGGCCTCTCGTCCCACCTGAAAATTCGCCCCAGACTCGCCTCAGACAACGACCCATCACATGACCGACACTCAGATAATTACCGTTCCTGGAAGACTCGCATGAACAACACAAAACGCTGCTCACGCACCTCCCGAACTGACGTCCTTTTCTGGTGCACAAGCAAGCTTTTAACCCACGAAAACCCGCCTGGTGTACAGAATAAGTCGGCTCTCACTGTTCTCTAGATTCCGTAGTCGCTCAAATCCCGTTGCTTCAAGGAAGTGAGCTGACAGAACAACGTGGACTGAAATTGGGACCCATGGTCAGTTGTGAACTCGAATATAGGGCAACCACTGCGCCAGAAAAGCCTATGCTACGGTTTTGCAGTGGTGTCCGGAATAAGCAAACAACGGGTCATGGGATGAAATGGTCAGTGCATGTCAGCAGGTAGGTAGAACCGTTAGAAAAAAGTAGGAGACCTATCAGGTTGAGGTGTATGCGAGGGAAACGCGCATTGGGAGTGGTGAAGAGCCCTAAATAGGGAATCAGCATGCCAATTAATTTTCGTGCGGTGACATGGAAGACAAGATCGAGTCCAGCGGTGCACATCCCGGTTGATGTTGAAACAGACGGATAGATAAATGATCAGTTGCATTGCAGTCTGCCCTCCAGGATGGGATACACATAGAAGAACATTTCGAACCTGTCGACAAAACGCTTCTAGGGCAATGGATTGTTCCTGCCCGGTTGATAGTTCCTAAGCTATGTTGTTAACTCCATTGGGAAGAGGGACGTCCTGGAGAGCTAGGGAAGAGTCATTAAGGCAGAATTCTAGAAGTTCAGCATCGAAAAATTGGACGTCAGCCATTGACGGGAAATTGACGTCTTTTATCACGATACAGTCCGTCTAGATTCGTGATAAGGCATCAGAAACCACGTTTTCCTTACCATGGACTATGAGATCAAGTCTGAGTGGCAAATCTCATGGTCAACTCCAAGTGATCTGTATTCCATCGTAGGACCAAAACGAAAAATTATTGACGCTCAAGAAAGTGTCAGAAATGCCTACAACAAGTTCTTTGCCAAAGACGCTGTAGTGGGTCTCGGCCGGGCCTAGCTTTTTCGAGACGGAATTCAAACTGTAGAAGATAGCCATCGGTTTGATGGAAGAATGCACTAACGGCAGTTGGAAGTATCTGTCTTGAACGTTAGATGTGAATCTGAGGTGGGTGTAAAAGCAGGATTGTGTCCATAAGGGTGGCGTTCACGCCATTCAAAACTGGAAAGCCCCTGCAGTTATCACCAGGGGCTTCTTGGATTGAGCCAAGTGATTTTTGAGTTGCTGCAAGGTGGTGGCACCGTAGGGGAGAAAACGGTAATAGTAATTTAACATACCCAAGAAGCGGCGTATATGAATGATTGTTGGAAGGTTGATATGATCGCACACTTTTCAGGGACAGGTTTTACTCCACCAGAATCCACTATGTGACTCAAAAAAACTAAACTGGACATTTCAATTTCACAGTTCACCGCATTGAGTATACAGTTGTGGGATTCATGCCATTTGAGCAATTGATGAAAGGTGATCTCTCTGTTCAGAAGGGATGGAACTCGTCACGCGTAACTCATAACTGTGAGAGTATACGAAGACAAGAGCTTGCAGAAGTTGCTCAACGACCCACGGAAAAGTTTGAGAAGCATTCGTCGGATCAAAGGGCCTGAGAATAATCCACAGAGAATAATGAATTCGATCTTTGGCACGTCACTGATTTCACTTGATATTTGGTGGTTGGCACGAAACCAGTTCAATATAAGAGAATAACCGCTTACGGTGTAGCGAGAGGAATATTTGGGACAGGATATTGATTAGGGAGGGGCCCTAAGTTCAAAGTTCGTTGCCCGCCAAACCATCGCTAATCACCAGAGGTCTTTATAACAAACACACACTGGGCTGACTGTGAGGCCCGAGTTATCCCTTCAGTTGGTCACATTCCAAGCCATGGCTTTTAGTACACCGTGATAGACTCAAGTGTGTCAAATTGCTTATAGTAAGGTGCACGCACTGAGACAGTCGAACTCACTCGTTCTTCCCACTCCCAGACTAGTGTCTGGGGAATGTGATAGATAAATCTGTGTTTTCTATGTTCACTTTTCATAAGGAGGAGTTGGTCAGGGGGAGAACTACTTGAGGAATGAGTGCTTAGGGCAGTTTGAAATTGGCATAACGGTAAGGAGGTGGAGGCATGAATTCAGTTCAGACTGGCAGCAGACAGGAAGGTTTGAGAGTCGGGATTCTAAGATGCTTCCAATCGGCTAGCAGATCGAAATGCGTAAAGATATCGGCCCCTCTATGGGCGGTGGAAACGTCGATGATCACAAAAATATGTCGGCAAGTCCGTCCAAGGTCCAAGTCGAGTGTGGTGGAGCGTCGAACAGAAGATGCGAGACCGGAATTGATAGTAGCTGCAAGACGCAAAGAGCTGCGGTCTTTGAGGTCGGTAGGCGTTGGTTGGACCACGCTAACCTTAACACCAGATTCGGTGACTAATTTCGTGCCGGCGACGTGATCTTAAATAAACAGACGGTAGGGGTGAAAATGGGCCACACTCCCAATAGTAGTCATCTTTACTACGAGCGGGGATCGTTTTCTGAGGCCATGGTAAATTACTTGAAAGGGCATGACTGCTAACATCTTAGCGTTACTGTTTCGGACGGCTGGTGACATCACCAGATCTTCCTTGAGAATGCTAACGGTGGGTGCGGAAATTTAAGGAAATCCGCCGACTGTCTCGTGATCATCGCATGCCTCTATCAGTAACTGCATTGATAGGAGCTCCTGGTTTCATAACTAACTGCCCGTAAGCAGTTGGGGTGGCGACGAGACTTACGGAACAAATCTCAGAGACTCAGAACGCCATGACCTTATCAGCAGGCTCTACCAATTCTTCTGTGCTTCCTTAAGAAACAGGCAGAGCTGTCTAAGCGTCAAATGAGAGGTGTCAGAAGAACATTTGACCGAGAAGGGGGGCCTCAAACATACGTTTGTCAAAAAGCTTCTGCATCTTCCTCAGTGGGCACAATGCTTTCCGGTCACTAAGCTCTTCGCAAGTGAGGAATTGGTGTGGTCATTGACCCTCGGTCACAGCAGGGCGCTTTAATAGAGCTTCTCCAACGTGTCGTAACGGAGGCGATTAATTTTTGAGGAAATTGAAAATCAAAATGCCCGCATTTAATTAGCTACCAGAAATCCCCCAGGGAACACTGGGGGACCCAATAATGAGCCAAAAACCCTTCTGAATATTGGCGAAACAAGTACATGGCTTTTAGCGAGTAGCTGCGCTTTCAATCTAATATCTCGTATAACTTTCTTCAAATTCTATTGACAGATTTTAAAGCAAGAGAAAGGTAGATCGATAAGCTCACCTCCGGTTGAATTAATCTACAAAGTTATTTTTGGTAGGTAGAGGGTGGGTGTAAGTGTTAGGTATTCAATTCGTCTCCCTGGGTTAAGGATACAGTGCCAGGCCAGTTATGTGGAGGAAAGTCTGATGATTCTCCACACAGTCTTTAGGGTAGCAAACCATCCGGCCCCTACAAAGTAATGAAATATTTATGGGCCCATCTTACTTAGGTGTTCGTTGTTCAACTTGACAAATGTTGCAATCTCAGATCATCCTCACTTGGAGTTGGGATATGGCTGCTCACTGAAATCCAATAAGCCAGAAATAGCCATTCCAATCTCACCTGAACTTTTCGGCACTTTTTCTACACCACACCTTTACTTTTTGAAAAGCTGACTACATTAAATTTTCACAGAATTATTGTAATTCTGGATCGACGATCCTTCTAATGCTGGCTTTTGTATACGCGACAATGGAGTTCAGGCAGACTATATGTTGGCTGGTAAATTGTGGTTTTTTAGCCGAACCGGACGGTTGAAATTCCTACATTGGTTTTGTCAGTTATTTGTCGTTTCATTCTACAACCTGTTCTCCAACAAGGTCAGCATCAATGTCAACCCGGACAGTATTGTCTTCAACGTGAGAACCACAGAATTATTCGTTGTCCACGTATTCCGCTTCGTGAGCAGAAGGGCATTCTTTAATTATTATAGACATGTTAGTCATAAATGACCACGCATTTTCCCAAATTAAATGCACCCTCGAGTGAACCACTTGGTAGCTCATTACTGATTCACACCTAGATGCGTATGCGTCCGTGAGTGGTGGAAAAGTCATTGAGACAGTTCCGGAGACATATTATGCATTAAATGCCTCGCAATGACGCAAGCTGAGTGGAATGCTCACCGCTGTCCTTTCGGGATTCAAGAATTTTCCTCATAGACGGTCATGGATTTTCGTGCACTTTTAAGGGCGGGTGAGGGGTTGTTTGACGGTTGGCGCATTGCGACGCTTTGATTTCTCGGCAGAACATGCATACGGCCCTCTGTTTCTCGTGATGGAAGGTTGCTCCGGAGGTCAGGTTAGTGTGCTGAAAAATCACACTCGTAAATACGCAATCGCCAGTTACCCAGTAGTCTTCTGACCGGTGAAAAGGTCTGAGAAGGGAGCCTTTGGATGACAGCCAACCTGGGGAGGAAGAAAAGAGTTATATTTGAATTATAAAAACATCCCGAAAATTCAAGAAGTTAGGTTTTGGAACCCATTACGAATCAAGCGGTACCGCGAAGCCTTGGTAAGAGTCACTAACAGTGATTATTTCTAGAGTTTATACGCTTCATATGAACAAAATTATGTTCCCAAAGCATTTCTACTTCCATTTAAAGTTCAGCCTTATAAATAAAATTAGAAAGTTAAATAAGTGGTTGACATAAAATAAAGTACAGCATGGTCTAATGGGGATTTATCACACCAACGCATCAGCAGTAAGATATATTAATGTTACATTATACTACTTCATTAGCCGCTGTTTTATTTAACTCTCACAGAAAGGCAGAACCAAGTAATGAATGGTATTATGAATCTGATGACCACCGTTTTTTTTCATTTCAGGAACGTATATTAGCTAGGCTTCATATGTCACCTAGGTCATATTACGAAGGCGCAATTTAAAACCCTAAAGACAAAATGCTGATATTGTGCGAGAGGGTAAAGGTATTCAATCGCACATCATAGTTCTACCGTCGATTTCGACTATGTCAACCGTATGCTCCACGGAAGGGTGGTGCAGGGAAGGTGACTTGCGTGTGAATTTGTTTTAATGATAGTAGCTTTGCGCTGCAGCTACCGCACACTCTCCTCCTCCCCCACCTGAACCCGGCGTCATGATACGGTCAAGAAGACTGGAGATGGGAGAGGGCGCAGGTGGCTGGCACGACCGGAGTCGCCACTTTGCGTACCACAGCAGCTGGCTCGGGTCCCACGGAGTGGGAGTGCCATAAAGACCACATTAAGAAAGAGCCATTGCAGCCTGACTCTCAGTCCACCAGTCCGAGTTATCCCGTCAGTTGGCAACCATCCAAGCCACGGCTTTTAGCGCACCGTGATAGTTTCAAGCGCGTCAGATTGTTTATAGTGAGGAACATGAGCTGAGCTGTCGACCTCACTCTCTCCCCCAACCCCACAGTCAAACCACTGTCCAAGCCGGTCAGTTGTCTGATGCGAAAGTGGGCGCAGCTGCTGGTGACCTCATCTACGTGTACTACGTACACCACCTGGCCCCCAAAACACAAGCACCAAGATTTCACACAACAAGGGGTTGAACGTGTTACATCTCACATGTGTGAGATAGCCAGAGGTCTTGTTAAGAAGGAGCCATCGCAGCCTGAATCTCAGACCACCAGTCAGTCACTCCACACAATACACATTGGACTAACTGCGAGTTCTGAGTGTAATTGTCAGTTGGCAACCTTCCAACCGCGGCACTCAACGTTACCGCACTCTCTTCTCTTCCCCCACCTGAGCCCGGTCTCATGACACAGTAAAGAAGACCGAAGATGGGAGAGGGCGCAGGTGGCTGGTGAGGCCGGAGCCGCCCCTGGGCGTACCACCACACCTGGCTCGGATCCCACGGAGTGGGAGTGCCATAAAGGCCATATTAAGAAGGAGCCATTGCAACCTGACTCTCAGTCCACCAGTCAGCCACTCCATACAAAACACACATTGAACTGACCACGAGGTGCGAGTTATCCCGTCAGTTGGCAACCTTCCAAGCCACGGCTTTTAGCGCACCGTGATAGTTTCAAGCGCGCCAGATTGTTTATAGTGAGGAAAATTCGCTGAGCTCTCGACCTCACTCTCTCCTCCACCCACACAATCAGACCACTGGCCGAGCCGGTCAGTTGTCTGATGCGGAAGCGGGCGCAGCTGCTGGTGAACTCGTCTACGTGTACTACGTACACGACCTGGCCCCCAAACACAAGCACCAGGATTTCACACAACAGGGGGTTGAACGGCTTACATCCCACGTGTGTGAGATAGCCAGAGGTCACGTTAAGAAGGAGCTATCGCAGCCTGACTCTCAGATCACCAGTCAGCCACTCCACACAAAACACAACGGACTAACTGCGAGGTCTGAGTGTAATTGTCAGTTGGCAACCTTCCAACCGCGGCACTCAACGTTACCGCACTCTCTTCTCCTCCCCCACCTGAGCCCGGTCTCATGACACAGTAAAGAAGACCAAAGATGGGAGAGGGCGCAGGTGGCTGGTGCGGCCGGAGCCGCCCCTGGGCGTACCACCACACCTGGCTCGGATCCCACAGAGTGGGAGTGCCATAAAGGCCATATTAAGAAGGAGCCATTGCAACCTGACTCTCAGTCCACCAGTCAGCCACTCCATACAAAACACACATTGAAATGACCACGAGGTGCGAGTTATCCCGTCAGTTGGCAACCTTCCAAGCCACGGCTTTTAGCGTACCGTGATAGATTTAAGCGTGTCAGATTGTTTATAGTGAGGAGCATTCGCTGAGATGTCGACCTCATTCTCTCCCCAACCCCCGCCATCAGACACTGTCCGAGCCGGTCAGTTGCCTGATGTGGGTGGGCGCAGTGGCTGATGGATCGGCGTACCCGTCTTCGCGCGCCACAGCACGACCTGGCGCCTATAACGCACACACCAGGATTAACAAACTCAGGGGATATGGAGCAGCCATTGCCGTCTGACTCCCAGTCCACTGGTCCGCCACTCGACACACACAGCACATACACTGAGCTAACGGCGTGGTCTGTTGGAAGCGTCAGATTGGCAGACTTCCCAGCCACGGTTTCTAGGAAACAGTGATATACTCTGGTACATGGTGATTGTGAGGGTGTTGTCGATGTATTGGTGTAGGTAGTGTGCGCTGATGTAGCTTAGCCTCCGGTGGTTTACCGTGGAGGTTGTCGTGGAGGCGCATGTGTCCGAATAGGCCCATGCGGTGGGTGAATGTGCGGGAGCAGTGAGGGCAGTGAAGGCGGGCGCGTCGACTGTATGTCGGAGCCCCAGGCACTGGTTCACCAGCCTCCGTGCGGTGGATTCGCAGATGACCGACCAGGCCGATGCGTGAGTTGAAGTTGCGGGCGCAGTGTAGGCAGGAGAAATCGGTAGAGGCTCGGGGGATGTCATTCATGGTAGTGGGGGTGGCAGGGGCGCAAAGAATGGCAGGAGCGGAGGGTGTGCATGGTGTATCGGTGTTGTCGGCATTGTGGTGTATTCCGCTGCCATGGATGCGCATGTGACCGAAAAGGCCCATGATGAGTGAATGCGCGAGGACAGTGAGGGCAGTGGAGGCGACGATCTCTGCTGTGTGATGGTGCTCCAGGCACTGGCTCACCGGTCTCTGTACGATGTATTCGGAAGTGACCGATCAGGCCGATGCGTGAGGTGAATGTGCGGTCGCATTGAGTACAGCTTAGGAGAGATTCCCCATCACTGACGGTGGTGGTGGTGGTGGTAGTGAAGGCGAAGGCGGTGGTGGGGGTAACAGGCGATAAGTAGATAGATGTAGTCTCTATGATGGTGGGAGTAATGGAATTGATGCCAGGAGTGAGGGTGGGGGAGTCAGGAGGAGGGTTGGCAGAAGATGACGTAGAAATTGGAATTGTCGAATTGTTTATTGCATCGCGTCCGAAGATGTCCAACCAGGCCGATTCGCGCGCGGAAGATGCGTTGACAGCACGGGCATGTTGGCAGGGCCTGGACATTGGCGGTGTTGGTCCGGAGCGCTGGTGCCTTTCGTGCCGCTCTTTTGGCCTTGGCGGCGGCGATCCGGTTGGCCTCATAGATTGCTGCACCAGTCTTCACGGATCTTCTCCATGCCGGTCTCTCATGTGCGAGGTCCTCCTACGTCGCCGGATTGATCTGCAGTTGCTTCAGCGATTTCTTCAAAGTGTCATTGTAGCGTCGTTTTTGACCTCCCTGCCGGCGAGAACCCGTCGCGGCATCTCCGTAGAAATGTTGTTTGGGTAGTCGCTCGTCGTCTATTCTTGCCAGGTGGCCGCTCCATCGCAGTTGCACTTGCCTCATCATGGCATGGATGCTGAAAATTCCGGTCCGCTCCAGGACTTCCGTGTCCGGGATCCTGTCTTGCCATCTCAGCTTCAGTATTCTGCGGAGGCAGCTGAGACGAAAGTGATTCAGCTTCCTGGCTTGGTTCGAGTAGACGGTCCAGGTTTCCGCTCCATAAAGGAGTGTCGTCAAGACGACGGCCTTGTATATCTTCAGTTTGGGGTTCAGGTAAATACCGTGGTGATTCCACATGGAGGCCTGCAGCCGGCCGAAGGCCTAAATAGCTTTGGAGATCCGTTGGGCAACCTCGTCATCGATTCTCGTGTTGCGTGACATCATGCGTCCTAGATAAGCGAAGGTTTCCACGTTTTTGAGTTTAGCACCGTCGACATTGATTCAAGGAGCATTGTATTTCGTGCTGGGTGGCGGCTGGTGTATGACAACCGTTTTGGCTGTACTGATTGTTAATCCAAAATCGGCGCAGCCTTCGGCGAAGAGGTCCATCCTCCTTTGCATGTTCTCCTCCGTCACAGTGTTAAGGGCGCAGTCGTCCGCGAAGAGCAAGTCATGGACTGTAGTCGTAGACACGCGCGTTGGAGCCTGCATACGCCGAATGTTGAGAAGTTGCCTGTCAGTTCTGTAGGCGATGCGGATACCAGGCTTCGCATCACGATAGGCGTCCATCAGCATAGCCAAGATCATGAGACTGAAGAGGGTGGGGGCCAGTGCGCAGCCCTGCTTCACTCCGTTGGTCACTGCGAATGCTTCGGATACCGTCCCGTTGTAAGTGACGCGCATCGTCATCCCGTCATGAAGCTGACGCACCATGTGCGTGAACCGCTCAGGACAATTAAATTTCTGCATGAATTTCCACAGTCCGTCACGATTCACCGTGTCAAAGGTTTCGTTAGATCCACGAAGGTAGTGTATAGGTGAGTTCGCATTTCCTGACACTTCTCTTGTAGCTGACGGGTGGCAAAGGTCATATCGGTTGTTCCGCGGTGTCGGCGGAAGCCCCATTGGCTTTCCGGGAGCAGGCCCTGCTCTAGGTGACCGTTAAGACGATTGAGAAGGTTACGGGCGATGATCTTCCCGGCGATGTTGAGCAACGAGATGCCTCTGTGATTATCACAGAGTTGCCGGTTCCCCTTCCGTTTGTAGAGATGGCCGATGGTCACGTCTTTGAAATCCTGAGGAACTTGTCCTTGGCGCCACATCTCCTGGAAGAGTGTTGTGAGTTCGGCCATCAGCCGGGGCCCACCGTGCTTGTAGACTTCCGGTGGTATTGCGTCGGATCCCGGTGCTTTACCGCTGGAAATCTGCTGCACGGCCCGGATGGTTTCTGGTAGGGAAGGCGGCAGATCCAGGTCATTGTTCGTGTCCCCTTGAGGGAGCTGGTCAATGGCAGCATCGGAGAGCGCTGATGAGCAATTAAGGACACTTCTGAAGTGCTCGGCCCAGCGCTTCAGAATTTGTGATTTCTTTGTCAGCAGTATTGTGCCGTCAGAGTTGAGCAGCGGTGCGGACCCCTTGATACACGGGCCGTAGATGGCCTTGATGGCTTTGAAAAAGATTTTCATTTCATTGCGGTCCGCATACCCCTGGATTTCCTCAGCGTTTTGGATCATCCAGGCATCCTACATCTCCCGCAGCCGTTGTTGTACAAGGCGCCGGCATCTGAAAAAGGCTGCTTTGGTGGCGTCAGTCCGAAGTTCCATGTAGGCTTTGTGTAGTCCATTCTTCTCCGCAAGTAAGTTGCTGATGTTGGCGTCATGTTCGTCAAACCAGTCCTGGTGTCGATGGCGTGCGCGTCCGAGGACATCGAGGGCGGTGGACTGGATGACATTTCGCAGTTGACACCAGCGTGTCTCCACGGTAGCGTTATCATCTGGAGCATGCAGGTCCTCCAGTTTCTCGGTTATTTGGTTGCTGAATTCAAAACAGTGAGCAGGCAAATTTAATAAAAGAGTATTTAACTTACATGGCGGCCTCGTACCTTGGGGCCTTCGTCGGGGTTGCCGTCGGAGCCTCATCTGGAAGATGACGAGGCGGTGATCTGTCCAACCATCGGCATCGCGGATCTCCTTGGTCCCCAGCACGTCCGGTCGATCTCGCCTCCGGACGAGAACATAGTCCAGCAGATGCCAGCGCCGCGACCGAGGGTGCATCCACGTGGCCTTCTCCCGCGTCGGAAGGTGGAAAAAGGTGTTGGTCAGCAGGAGACGGTGTTCTGCACACGTGCGCAGAAAAAGGAGGCCGTTATCGTTACAGCTACCGAGACCGTGGGGACCCAGCACTCTCTGCCAGGCAGCGTGGTCCGTCCCGACGCGGGCATTGCAGTCCAAAGGGCAGTTAACTTGTCCTCTTTCGGCACAGTCGCCAGCAAGGCGTGCAGGTCCTCGTAGAATTTGTCCTTCACCGCATCAGAGCTCGTCATTGGGTGAGCGTAGGCGCTGATGATGGTGGCGAACTGGTCTCCCCGAAGAGGCAGGCGGAGGCTCATCAGGCGATGATTGAACCCCTGCGGCAGACAGGGCATACGTCCAACAATGTCGTTCCGGATGGCAAAGGCAACATCAGCGTCGCCTCGCTCTGCCTTTGGCCGGACGCTCCAGAAGAAGGTGTAGCCGGCACCCACCTCCTCCAGCTGACCCTGCTCAGAGAATCGGGTCTCGCTGAGAGCATCAATTTCCACCTTGTAGCGCGCCAGTTCCCGAGTGACTAGCACCGTCCTCCGTTCCGGCCGGTTGCTCCTAGGATTGTCTAAAAGAGAACGAACATTCCAGGCTGCTAGTGTGAGTGGACTCACCCGAGCAGCCTGGAGGGTATGGCGAGGGGGATTTGGACGGGGGTATTGTTGTTTGTTTGAGTTTTTACGACCGCGTATTTTTTGCGATTTGCGAGCCGCGGCCGGCTGCAGAAGACGTGATACCCAGCATTTGTTTAGGGCACCTTTTTCTAGCCCTTTCTTCGCGAGGCAAGCAGTGCTGTCCCTAAATAGGGGCTGCTCGGACATCCCAGACGGCTACTGAACTCCACTATGGGTTACGGTTTTGTTTTAGTGGGAGAATGACCCAAGTTAGCCTGGGCCGCCTACGGGGTTGCTGGTGCCCCCACCGTAGGACTTTTTGAGAGGGGGGAGGTGGGAAGATCGGGAGTCAGACATACCGGGTGTGGAGGCACACACAACACCGGAGACCCTCACCTGGTTTAGCCCGCCGGTCGTGACGGTTGCCCGGCGGTGTGGCCGCTGGGAAGAACCCAACTTGGAGGAGCCACAGGTGAGAGTTGGGTACCAGTTAGAGGCAGCAACAGGAGCATTCACCACCTGTACGAGACAAATGGAGCGACCAAATGCTATCTTTGTGGGGCTACCCCTACACCCCACAGCACGACCTAGCCCCCATAACACAAACACGAGGATTCACTAGCTCAGGGGATTTTGAGCAGCCATCGCCGTCTGACTCCCAGTCCACTGGTCAGCCACTCGACACACACAGCACATACACTGAGCCGACGGCGTGGTCTGGTGTAAGCATCAGATCGGCAGCCATCCCAGCCACGGTTTCTAGGATACCGTGATATACTCAGGTACATGGTGATTGTTAGTGTGTTATCGTTGTATTGATGTAGGTAGTGTGTGCTGAAGTAGCTTAGCCTCCGGAGTTTTACCGCAGGTTTTTGTGAATGGGTATGTGTCCGAATAGGCCCATGCGGTGTGTGAATGTGAGGGCAGTGGAGGTGGGCACGTCGACTGTATGTCAGAGCCTCAGAGGTTGGTTCGACGGCCTCCATGCGATGGATTCGCAGTTGACTGACCAGGCCGATGCGTGAGTTGAATTTTTGGGCGCAGTGTGGGCAGGAGTCAGAGGCTGGGGGAGTCATTCATGGTAGTGGGGGTGGCGGTGGTGGTAAGAATGGCAGGAGCGGAGTATCGGCGTTGTCGGCATTGCGGTGAATTCCGCTGTCATGGATGCGAATGTGACCGAATAGGCCCATGCGATGAGTGAATACGCGAGCACAGTGAGGGCAGTGGAGGAGGCGATTTTGCTGTGTGTTGGAGCTCCAGGCACTGGTTCACCTGTCTCTGTACGATGGATTCGCAAGTGACCGATCAGGCCGATGCGTGAGGTGAATGTTCGGTTGCGGAGAGAGTCCCCATCGCTGATGGTGGTAGTGGTGGTGGTGGCGGTGGTGGCGGTGGGGGAAACACGTGCTGAGCATTGTGATGTGGTCTCGATGATGGTGGGACTAATGGAATTGATGCCAGGGGTAAGGGTGGGGGAGTCCGAAAAAGGGTAAGCAGAAGTTGACGTAGAATTTTGAATTGTCGGACTGTTGGTGCATTGCGTCCGAAGATGTCCGGCTAGGCCGATTCGCGCGCGGAAGGTGCGGTGACAGCGCGGGCATGTTGGAAGGGCCTGGGCATTGGCGATGTTGGTCCGCGGCGCTGGTGACTTTCGTGCCGCTCTTTTGGTCTTGGCAGCGAAGATTCGGTTGACTTCGTAGATTACTGCCTCTGTCTTCACTGTTCTTTTCCAAGCCGATCGATTCCGGGAAAGGTTTTCCCAGGACTACGGGTTGATCTGCAATTGCTTCAAGGAGGTCTTCAGAGTTTCTTTGAAGCGTCGTAATTGACCCCCTTGTCGACGAGAACCCATGGCGACATCTCCATAGAAGAGTCGTTTGGGTAGCCTTTCGTCGTCCATCCGCATAAGGTGACCACTCCAGCGCAGTTGCAGTTGTTTCAACTGAGCGTAAACGCTGAAAATGCCTGTTCGTTCTAGCACTTCCGTGTCCGGTATCCTGTCTTGCCAACTCAGCATTAGTATTCTGCGGAGACTGCTGAGTAGTTGCTGCACGGCTCTGATGGTTTCTTGGAGAGAGGGCGGGAGATCAAGGTTGGCATTGATTTCCACTTCAGGCAGGCGATCGATGACGGCGTCGGAGATGGTGGAGGGCTGTTTGAGAACGCTTTGAAAGTGTTCTGCCGATCGCGTCAGGATTTGCGTCTTCTCAGTGAGCCACGTCCTGCCGTCGACACTGAGAAGAGGGGCGGCGCCTTTGACGGGAGGTCCCTAGACAGCCTTGGTGGCGGCGAAGAAGTTCTTCCATTCGTTTCGGTCCACGTTCCCTTGGATTTCCTCGGCTTTGCGCATCATCCAGGCATCCTGCATCTCCCACAGCCGTTGCTATACAAGGTGGCGACTTCGGTAGATTGCTGTCTTGTTTGCAGCGGTAGGGCGATCAATGTAGGCTTTCTTCTCGACGAGCAGAGCGTTCATAGCTGCGTCGTTGTCATCGAACCAGTCTTGGTGCTGACGACGTGCGCGTCCGAGGACATCCAGTGCAGTGGATCGGATGGTGTCTCTCAGCTGACACCAGCGGTTCTCCACGGAGATTTCCACGTCAGCGACTGAAAAGTTGGCTAGTCGGTTGGCCAGTTCGTTGCTGAAATGGAGATGGTGAGCAGGCATATTCAACAAAACAGTATTTAACTTACCTGGTGGTCGTTTACCTTGGGGTCTCCTACGGGGTTGCAGACGAAGCCTCATCTTGGAGATGACGAGACAGTGACCCATCCATCTGTTGGCACCGGATATAGCCTTTGTCACCAGCACGTCCTGTTTAGCTCGCCTCCGGACGAGAACATAGTCCAAGAGGTGCCAGTGTCTCGATCGAGGATGTACCCAGGTCGCTTTTTGCCGCTTTGGGAGGCGGAAGAAGGTGTTGGTCAGAATTAGGCGGTGTTCGGCGCAGGTTCACAAGAGAAGAAGACCCTTGTCATTGACGCCAGCGAGACCATGGGGACCCAGCACTCCTCTTCACGAGGCACGGTCTGTGCTGACGCGGGCGTTAAAGTCACCAGGGACAATTAACTTATCCGCCTTCGTCACATTCGCAAAGAGCGAATGTAGATCCTCGTGGAATTCGTCCTTCGCCGCATCAGAGCTCGTTATTGGGGAAACGTAGACACTGATGATTGTGGGGAACTTGTCTCCCCGAAGAGGCAGGCGGAGGCTCATAAGGCGCTCATTGATACCCTGCGGTAGACAGGGCAGACGTCCCACGATGCCGTTCCGAATGGCAAAGGCGACACCAGCGTCGCGTCGCTCTGCCTTTGGTCGGTCGCTCCAGAAGAAGGTGTAGCCGGCACCCAACTCCTTCAGCTGACCCTGTTCAGAGAATCGGGTCTCGCTGAGGGCAGCAATGTCAACCTTGTAGCGCGCCAGTTCCCGAGCGACTAGCGCCATCCTCCGTTCCGGCCAGTTGCTCCTCCGATTGTCTAAAAGGGAACGAACATTCCAGGCTGCTGGTGTGAGCGGACTCACTCGAGCAGCCTGGAGGGTATTCAATCATATTATATGAAGACGTTCATAGGTATACAAACTTGCAAAAGTATTTTTGCGCCCTAACTACGAGGAATTAAGATAAGAAAAATGATTATACCCATTAAATTATTTTACTTAAAAACAGTACTATGAGTACTTTGTAATGATAAATTTAATTATGAAAATTACTGCATGGTGTATTCGAGGAGCTACAGCTCCTCAAATTTTCCCTCTTCTCACGCGACGCCCTTGAGTGTGAGTTCGTGCAAGGGGTTAGGTTTCCAATCGAGAAATCAATCTATTTTGCCTAACCAATCAGAATTTTCATAGTGGTTTAGAGGCTTTTTGAGGCCCCTTTAAGTCCTCCATTGTTTTTTAAACACGTTCAAAGTAGAAATCTTTACTGTGCTGTTAATTATAATTGACTCTTCCACCCAGTAGCGTCTAATTATGAGGCCTATATCATCGACCAAAACCGATGTCATATGCATTTTGTTATGAGTACTAGCAGAAATGTTATAATTGTTGTGCTCACTTGACGTTAAAATTCATTTCCTATGATATGGGAGAACTTTAATTGCAGTATTTTCAAATACTTAGCGCTCTAAAGGGGATGAACATTGCGAATGAGTATCACATCTTGTAAAGGTACAGTAGAATGTTTACTATAAAAATGAAACATTTTCACAGGAAAGCGAAGTTTTTCGTAAAGGTTTCGTAAGTTATTTCTTGTACCTCTAATTTTATCCCAAAACAGTGGAATTTTTATTATAAAAATTACCCAAAATTAAAACTTAAGTACTTTTACAGGTCCTTTGGAGTATTTTGCAGAACTGTGAAAATATCGCAGACACAAAGTAAATAGGTCCAAAGAAAAATTTCGCGAAGCCAGAAAGGCACGTGCATGAGGTATGACTGTATTCTTTCTTCGCGTAAAGAGAAATGAGGTTTAAACGAAGTAACATCTAAAGTCTCGTGTTTTCAAATAACAGACTTTTACCATTTAAGGCTACATGGAGCCCGAAATATGAGGTTCCCTTTTGTGATATCATACTGGTTAGCTTTTGAGCTATAAGTGCATAGGAAGAGTGAAAATCAAGCATTCTCACCAGACCGGTCAAATTTGAACTTCTTGTAATCAACTGGCAAATTTCTGCATTAAGCAGTCCATTTGGGATCACAGTTGAAAATAATCAGGTATTTGTCTCGAAATTTAAAAATCTATCGATGAAAGATTAAATGACTTGCCAACCTTGCGAAAATTATGGAGTTGTGCCTGTGAGCACCACCAGGTGGCAGTTCAGGTAATATCTCTCCAAGTTCCTTGCTGAAAAAGATTACAAGTACTTGTGGTCATCACAGATTAGCACGTAGTCCGATTTACTGTAATCGGCATCATATGCTCACAGGATAAGTATATAATAGTTGGCAGTATTATTGGTGACATTAAGTTGGAACGGAAAGAGAGAGAGGGGAATGCACGTTATTTGGAACGAAACATTCAAAAATGTCAGCAAAAACAGTAGCTTCACGCACTGAGACCATAACATAAATAAAAAGAATCAAAAGTTTAAAACTGGACATCTAATGGGGAGACAATTCCAATTTCAGTTTCTGGATTTCTGTTTCTTTACACGTAAGGAAGCGAAACGGTAGGACAGAACATTGGTATGCCGATGTACGCAAAAAGATATGGCGGAAGCCTTGGCGCATGGGACGGGAAGACCTAACGGCAATTAGTTCAGAGTGGAGGGGATGGACAACATCGTCAATAATTCGATCAGTGAATTGGTTAATCGTTTTGAAGTATCGTTCTATTACTATATCCACTAAAACAAAATAAGAAACAGAAGAGGGCATTCGGAGGATGCGTTTTAAAATCAGCAAATCCTTTCTAATCAATGCTGGAAACAATAACAGGAGAACAATAGAAAATGTAAGGAAGAATACAAGCATATATAAATCGCCAGAGCAGGGATTGATATGTGTAGTAGGAACGTAAAGGGCGAATATAACAAATAATTTTACGAATTTTAGCAAACAGAGTATGATTATTAAGGGAAAGTGAGAGATTGGATGTCAGTGTGATAACAAGGTACCGGAAGGAGGATACCTCGTTGGGGAGGACATCCAGCGATTTAGGACTAGAAGAGAGCCGCAGTCAAAAAGCACACTGAACAGATTTTTGATTGTTCAGAAGAAGACTACTGTCTGATGATCATGCTGAAACATGGTACAGACCATAATTCAAAGACTGAAGATGTATTTGATCTTTAAGAGGATGGCCAACAACCATATCATCGGCATTTGTTATATACAGACAGTCATATGGTGATCTCAAATGCCACCCTGGAGAACTCCGCAGTTGTAAGGAAGGACCGCTGATTTCTGCCTGCCGAATTGTACGAATTGAGTTCGGGACGTAAAATAGTCTTTGAGTCAATAGACAGCCCAACCCGGAGAGCCACAGAAGGATGTTTTTTAAGGAGAATATGGTCCGCGATTTTATTGAAGGCAGATGAGTAGTCAAGAAATGCGCACGTGAACGTACGGCAGCCTATATCTAATTCTGTCAGAGCAGAATGGACCAAAAGAGCCACTGCATCTAGGGCACTTCGCCTGGCCTTATATGCAAATTGTAGTGCATCGAAGAAAGCGGAGGAGAATGGTATAATTGTATCTAATGCGAATCGTTCAGTAAGCTACAATAAAGTGGAAGCGTAGGCAATTGGACGAAAAAAACTTAGGGCCAATGTTGGGGGATTTTTTAGGGAAAAGGGTAATCCTTACTGTACGCCAAAAGTCAGGAATCTTAGACTCCATGAAGGACATGTTGATAAGGTGGACTTGGGGATAAATAGTGAGACACCAGCTTGCCCGGCAGCTGTTGAACCACGGCATCTACATGTGCCAGTTTGCCACATTGGCCGGTGAGACGCTTAAGATACCTCAAGAGTTCAGTCGATGAGAGGGGAAACGAAGATGTGGAAAGAAAGGCGAAAAGCTAGCTTACAAACAGCTCGTTCTATCTGGAAATCTCCTTTTTTATGAGGACGTTAACATTCTGTAAACTGCCACATAAGCCTAGTTTGTAGAGAAGTTCCTTTTTTTGATTTAACATATTTAGATAAGGGGAAGAAATTCTGTCTGATCTAACCATAGCAATATCAAGGGGGCAGCAGATATTAAAAATTTCATTTTAAAATCTTGTAAGGTAGCTGGAGCACGAGTTGACATTGAATTATCTGAAAAAGCGGGGGTGGTGTAAGATATACAAGTCTGAAGCAAGGGAATACTTTGTGGGGACGTGTAGTGAACCTTAATTTTCCTTTCGGGTTTGATTAACAGCGCACGTGTAGAAAGGGAATACATTTTGGGAAGACCTAATAACAGAATTGGCAGAACCTGACAAGGGGCTCTATTTCTCACAAGAAAACACCTGGATTGATTGGTCAAAACGTGATTCAAAGGGGCATCCATGCGATTATTGAAGGAAAACTAGATCATCAAAGCCTAACATTCTAAGAGGACGTAGGTTCACATAGGTTCTCCACATAATAGAATAATATGTTCGCAAGACAATAAAACAATTTTTTGTGAAAGGAAGTCGAAAAATCGGGTTAGGGCACCTTCATGGTTAGCGGGGGGGGGAGTATAAATAATAACAAATATAATACCTTTGAAAGTATTTAAACGACATTGTTTGCATAGAACAGCGATGCCGTCTATCAAGTTGTCAGAGTATGAGAATAGGGACTAATAATTACGACACCAATTCTGGTTGAAAAAAATCGCCAGCTCACCGCCTTTGCTGCATGATGAAGATTTTCTATCAGTTTGAAAACAGTCGAAAGGCGGAGGGCTAGTGAGTTGAGTGTCAATGTTACTGTTTAACCATGATTCTTGAAGACAAATAACTTTCTTCTAAAAGTTAAAAAAAGAAAATTAACAGCACGAAGTTTTGGATTCACACTCAGATAAAATGAGATAAGCGATATGCAGATATGTACACTTGGTGGCATGTGGTTGCTATGCCGCTGAATATATATCAGAATGGGACGAAAGTACTACGTCTTTGATTATGGATTCGAATTTGTCTCCGAGACAGTAGGCCAACAAAGCTGAACAATTGCAGAAGATTAGATCGCCTGTTTAACAGGTATTTTGAATTGTAGACAGGTGGCCTTGTACAAGACACCAGATTGGGGTAGACAGGGAATGAACTGTGCAGCAGCAACAAAGAGCACGTCAGTAAAGATGAACCCGGAGTGCCAGACGCGGTCAGCAAAGGTCAGGCGATAGCGTCTAGCCTGAGGCGAGCGTCAACAATGACAGCGCACAGAGATATTATGAGGCGCGATTATTTCGCCCGATGAACTTGACCAAGAAATGCAAAGTCTTCGAGTCGACGCTTATAACGCCCTCGAAAATGGTCCAAAAATTTCCTCATTGCAGTACTAGAGAGCAGCAAATTTCAATTACGAATTAACAGCAAGTTTCGGTATTATCTGGCGAAGGATGGCAATAAAGCCTTCAGTAATTCTGCCATTCCTGAATTTAATGCGTATTCTACTGCTCCATTTTGGTCATTGGACGCGTCACTGCTTGAAATTGAAAGAGTATTGAAAAGATAAAGGTATAATGTGCACTTCATGGGTAGTCATTTTATATATTGCGTAAGGTTATTTTTAGGATACCGAAAAGACGTTCGATCACAAACCAGCATCCTGTTGTGTCTGAAATATCGTGGGGTTATGCTGAAATATAATTAAGGCTATAATTCCACTCAAGAGATCACCCCCTAAGCTAAAAGATATTTTTAAATTTTTGGTTACCATCACAGGAGATCGGTTACTGGCAAAAGGTACACCGCAAATTGTTGGGAGAAACAATGTTGATCCAAGGACAAAGTCTTGAGGGGAATTAACATACCATCTTGTAGCACTTTAAGCACTTGCTCCCTCTGAATTTTCGTTTGAATAACAATGTAAACGCTCAAATTCAAAAGGTGAATTTCATCAATTTCTTTTCAAGGCAGACGGATGGTTTTTTCTTCAATTATGAGGCAAATTTTCGTTTCCACCAACACACAAACCACATAATTGATTTTTTGTATACATTAACCAACGAAGGACAAGTCCAACTTAATTCTTTTTACTTCATTTAAAAAGCACAGAATGAAACATAAAAATATCTGTGGGGGGGGTAAGTTTTTAATGGCTGCATGTGCACTTTTGGAGAATTTTGCATCAAGAATTTGGTCCCATGAACCGGTAAAGTGATCGCACTCTGTGTGACCGAACGTAGAGCAGACACTGAGAAAGCTGCCCCTTCTTCCATTGAGCTGTTTCACTAAAAGCTTAGCTTTCTTATACTTGACACTAAAGAGACTAAGTGGGCAATTCAAATGCCTTGAAGCGCAGACTGGAGAAAAAACCCAATCAAAGCCCCGCAAACGGTTTTAATCGAAATTTTCTGCTATTTGATATGGCGGAAAGTTTTGCGTTATGCTCGGCCCGGACCAATGGCCTCGAAAGCCCTGTCTAATTTCTTAAGAATCTAATTCAAACGTGCACTGTATGAATATGTCCAAAGTATAGGTCACAAGCAATACCGACCAAGACAGGGGAGACTGAGATTATAGTTTCCAACTTATTGTCCTTCGTTAGTCAGCCATGCTCAAGCTCGGGTTTGGGCACCTGAAATTTGAACAGGAATCTTTGGCGATTTAATCGAACGCCCTACCATTGAGCCAAGAGCGAGTGGTCCTTTTGATTTTGATCAGGAAAGTTCATTACGTTGTAACTGCGTTCAACTTATATTTTGAACTCATGATTATAGTTTCCTGTCAAACAAACAACTGGAAGCATGGCATTGCGGGTCAGTTTTCACTTCAACAGCGTTACATTCACGCCTAGTAACTGACCCTGCTATCAGGCAACGGTTGAGTAAAAGACCTCCAATATGATTAAGATATCCTTTTAGAATAAATTCCAACCGTACTCACAAAAATCAGCGAAATATACACCATTACGGTTAACGCTGTTAAAAAATCGTCGGTCATTGTCTGTTGGCAACTTCGTAAACAGGGAGATTCCGCGGTTGTTAAGTGAGATCACCAACTTGAACTGCAGTATATTCATAAATACTGTAGTCCAAATCTTTACCAACCTGTCCAGTTACTTTTTTACGGAGATTGTATGGCTAAAACGTGCTTATAGCCTTAAGTTTAATTTTTAACTAATTTACAATACTGAAACAATTCATCTTGTGCCTTGATGAAACGTATTTAACAATTATACTAACAAGTTTTGTCTTATGACATGTCAGCATGGAAATCAGCATCGAGATATTTAATAAATAAGCATTTATGTGCAAAAAATGCACTGCGATATGAGGATAGTGGGCCACTGTCTAAAAATTAATAGAAAACCATGTCACATGACCATTGGTAACGTAAACTAGAAAAGTTCCTCTGCGGGATTTAAAGTGAACTAAACTGCCCCAGGTGAAGTTTCTTTCATCCTTCACCTGTCTGAATTGTCAAACTTGCATAGTCCTCAAGTTTCATGTCAAGGAATTGTTTTTCTGAAACACTTATGTGACCCTCAGGGCCTTGATAGCTTTGATGTGCACTAGGTTATTCAAGATTCCGAACTGTGTCTCTGTAGAAATGACTAAAACTTCATTAAATATGCAAATTAGAAAAAAAGTTTCACTTATTTGCATTAAGCGCATGAGTTTGAAATCTGAAAAACAGTTTTGCACTGGTTCTTCCTATATCAGTTGTGGAGCAAATCAGAAGCTACGTTACACCGATAAGTGGCGGGCTGCGTGAAATTTTTCTATGAATTTCAATCGTCCATCCTAAAAAATAAATTCTCCCTTTGTTAGCCATTATTACCCGGGTACATGCATCAAACCGGCTAAGAGTTTTGTGGGATAAATGACCACAACGTTTAGCGTAAATTACTGTTTGAGTGAACTTTCGATATGCATAGGAGATCCCATAAAATACCTCACCCGTCGTGACATACTCTCTTATTGCAGAAACGCAGCTTGAAAACCTACAGTGACCTCTTCTGCCCTCCTGAACCTTGCTGCACAAGTCGTCTCAGATATAATCATGCCATTCTCCTCCAATGTCCCTGACCTCTTATAATTCCCAAGTAAGGCCAGGCGCAGTACCCTCGATGCCGTTGCTCCTGTGGTCCATTCTGCTCTAAGAGATGTACATACGGGTTGCCGTGCATACACATGTGCATTTATTGACCACTCCTTTGCTTTCAACGTCATCCCGCGCCATCTTCTTAACAAAACATTCGCAGGTGGCTCTCTCGGCTGGGCTGTCCCTTGGCTCGAAGCCTATTTCTTCCCGGACTCTCTTCGTACAATCAATCGGCAGGCGGAAATCTAGGGTCCTCCCAACAACTGTGATGTTTAAGATCAGTGATGATACCCATGTAAGCATTTAAGAAGGCAAGTTTGGCGAACGTACGCTTTTGATTATTCATCATCAGGCCTTTACAGTGATATAAGGGAGAGAAGAGTGG
The DNA here is from genome assembly GCA_017591395.1 of Schistocephalus solidus. Classification (NCBI taxonomy): domain Eukaryota; kingdom Metazoa; phylum Platyhelminthes; class Cestoda; order Diphyllobothriidea; family Diphyllobothriidae; genus Schistocephalus; species Schistocephalus solidus. The sequence continues at coordinate 97,730 of WEDG01006614.1, forward strand.
CACAATTTTAAACATCCAATAAACAATTGGACGTGCCGATGACTGATAAAGATTTATTTCTTACTTTGCCTTTTCGAGGGGAACCGGCCAGCGAACTTCTACATCGTCGCTTAAACGCTGCTATCGCGTGCCCTTACCCAGCCACTAAGATAAGACTAGCGTTCTCAAGCACTCCGCTTCTTCGCATTGAAGGCAAGGAAAGACTTCCCTTTCAGACCTCTTCAATGTGCATCTACACCTTCACATGCTCCTGTGGGGCAGGTTATATTTGTCGAACAACCAGGCACCTATCCAAGCGGATGCGTGAGCACCATCCTGCCTGGCTAAATCAAGGCATGATAAAGTCGATCTCTAGCGCAATTGTGGCTCACTTGGTTGACAGTAGTTACCGGGTAGCCGTCAACCATGCATTCCGTATCATCTATAAAGTGCCGACGAAACACTCCGAGTTCCTGCGTCAGCGGAAACTTGCGACGGCAGAGGCAGTGGCCATACGGTTAACCAACCCAACCTTGTGCTCGCAAACCGCAGGCTCCGTGGCCGAAGACGAACTCAGCATGCATGCTCACACCTGCCACGCCACACTGCAGCGACGATGCAGAAACCCAGCAAATGGTCTGACACCTCCTTACCCCCCCCCTTCCCCCTCTCCCTCCCTCTCTCTCTGCCCTATGATAGGACTAAACTATAACCACTGACCTCTGATCCCCTCAACCCTCTACCCCATACTTAATGTTTATTGGATGTTTAAACTTTGTCACTCCCCTCCCTTTTAGTACTGTAAAGGCCTGGCTATGAATAATAGAAAGCGTACGTTCGCCAAACTGTACTTCTTAACTGTGGTGTGCTTCAATTTGCCATCCTATCCACTCAGCTCTTCTCCCTTCGCACTAACCATTTGCGATCACCAAAAGACTATCCGTGTATAAAATATGCCTGCTGGCAATCCTCTTAAAAATTAGACACATCTCCAGCCTCTGAAGGATAGCTTGGACCATGCCTCAGCATGGTCACCAGAAAATGGGCTCCAACTTAACCATGAGAAACCCGCCTAATGGGTTTTTCGCCTGCTACCCTCTCCTAGTTCTGAATCCTCAGACGTCCTTACGTCCTCAGACGTCCGGTCCCTTGGCGTTACTCTGACCTCCAATATTTCGTCCTCCCTTCATATTGAAACGCCTTTTACTAAAATTCGCATTCTTATTTATTACATCCGTCGTTAACGTTCCTATTACACACCTCAATCCCTTATTTGGTAATTTAAAGATGCACGCATTTTTCCCTTCAACCTCTATATTTCGTCCATGATTTTACCACCTTTGCTTAAGAAGAATTGGCAAATTTTAAAATGTATTCTCCGAATGCTCTCTTCTGCTGCTGGTGTTTCTTGTACTGTTTGAATGGATGCGATAATAAAACGGCACTTCTCAAGAGTCAAGCAGTTTGCTGAGCGAATTCTTGATGGCGGTGCCTATCCCGTCGACTCCGACCTCATTGCCGTCAAGTCTTTTCGTCCCATGCACTGAAGCTTTTGTTATATCGCTTTTTTAGTATTAGTATATTTGAGGGAGATGTAGGTGAGTCACCTTTGAATTCCTTATTTGTACATACGAGATGTGGTATCAAAAAATAGAATCTCGAAATGTTTGCGAGGCCAATTGATATGAGCCAACTGACTGGAACATAGTTGAAAATAGCAGACAGTGAAAAAAAACTCCCAGTGATATTAAGGAGAAAAAAACTGTCGCCCTTGGGGAGGGGGTACAACGGGGGGCATCGCGGAGGTCACATGAATCAGCACCGAAGTGCGGAAGGTGCAGCCAGATGCTCACTTGCTGATTGCAGAGTCCCTTGAGTGATTTCAAAGGCGGAGATATCCGCCCAGATCATCCTCGGTCCGTTGCTTGCCGTACATCGGCATATCAGCGCTCTGTTTTGTTAACTTACGTGTGAAGAGAGTGAAAGGGGAGAAGGATTGAGAGGGGAAATGTCTCCCCCATTAGAGGTCCAATTTTAACCTTTTGATGCCTGCACAATCTGTAAACTTATCCTATTAAAGTTACGAAAATTCCCATCAAAGGATTCAAAAGACTAGTTGGCGAGCAAACGCGTGCTTCGATAAATTCTCGTCGGGCCAGTACATTTATATGGGAAACGGAGTACAAGCTAAGACAAAAAAATCAATAAGTTTAATCTCGTCATACCAGTGAGTCGTGTTAAAAGAGGGGAGGGGTGGCGATAAGAGACAAATGGTTAAGCTGCAGTGAGGGTTTGGTGGTCGTTCACGAAATGGAGGGGGGAGGGGAGGGGAAGAGGCGAACGACCTGGACTGCATGTAATAAAGCCGTCGTTGGCTCTGCGAAGCGCGGAGCTTGTAGGAGGTTCTTTTGTGCGCACAAGACCGGTTTTCTCAACCGGATGGCGGTGGCTTCTGCTGTTGCTAGCAGCCGCTGACCCAGTGAAGTGGGATAGTTCGGTGGCACTTTATAAATCACACGGAAGGCTTCGTTAGGGTCCACACGGTGCCCGGAATCCCCCAGGTGTGCGAGAAGAGCGCTGTTTATGCTTTTAACTTCGCCTTTTCCCAGCCATGCCGGGAGGTGTTCCTTTATTCTTTTGGCTAGGTGTCGACTCGTGCGAACAATATAACCTGCTCCACAGGAGCAAGTGAATGAGTAGATGCACATGGAGGTGGTCTGAGCCGGCAACCTATCCTTACCTTCCCCGTGTAAAACAGGTTTGGTTGAGATCAGTGGAACCATTTTTGCTGAAAATGTTCAATGATACTTTCAAAATAAAGCGTATTCATCTCAAATTTTCCAGGAATATCCATCGGAGCAAGTTATATTCAGAGCGTTCGGAAACTGATCTTTAAGCTTTTGTGGCAAAAAAGTAAGGCCTCACCGTTCGGCGAACCTAGGATTCCCAAGCACTGTTCGGCAAGCGTTTATCGGGGAACTGAATAAGAAGGCTGCCTGAATTTATCCTTCTGAATTTTTTGCACGTAAAATCCCCTCCCTGTCTTCTGTCACTATCTGCTTACTTCCAGAGACCGTAACCTAACAACAGGATAAGACTTTACTTCTTAATTACCGGTAGTTCTGATGAAGAAGAAATTTGGTCGTTTTTATCCCTACAAATTCGTTTTTTGTTTGACTGACGTTTTGTTGATGCACAGAGACAACAGCCGCAAGTGTGCTAGAATTAGCTCGATCGAAGTGCTGCTGCTGTGTACGCTATTAAGAACTGCCATGTTGTGCTTCGATAAAACATATATTGACGATTTTTTGACATGTGGCATATTAGCGCAGAAAGTAGCAGCGAAATATACCGTACCATAAGCCCCGTCTTTATTTATCGGGCATGTTGATTTTCTTGCTTGTCCGTATAATCATGTGATATTCGGAATTAAATTCAATTATTGATGTTTTTTTATTTCTTATTATCGTTCTTTATGGTGATTTTTTATTTATAGATAAGTAAGGTTACCTTAGTACGATATGTCGGAAGGAGCTTGTGATAGTGAATAATTGCTCGCTAGCAGCGTGTGTATAGTAAGTGATAAAGTAATGCAGTACGTTTGTGCTAAAGTCTGACAATATGTTAAATAGCGTTTCTATCTTACACCAACAGCTAGGACGATAGCTCAATCCCAGAAAATGAAACCGGGAATTTATCCATTAAGCCACGCTCAGGAAGACCGCACAATGAACTCATAAAAGAAAAGGGGATTAATTGCGTAAAAGATCAAGAAACTGCACAAACCTATGGGATTTGAAAAAGTTCTGTGCAGGAGAAGCTCAAAAATAAAAAAAAAAATGTGAATGAAGTATTTTGTTTGTTCTTGCTGTTGGCATGTCTTAGTTTTCGGAGACAGAGATGTATAATACATAAGCAGTCGATTTTCAGTGTAAAACACACACACCGAGAGGAGCTCAAGAGGCGAATGCATACAAATTAATAGGAAACCATGTCTCATAAGCACCCGAATTATAAATTAGGCAAGTTCCTGTTTTACCCTCATGAATTTTTTTATTTTTTTGACTGAATTTTTTGATGCACACAGACAACATCGGCAAATGGGCCAAAATTAGCTCACACAAAGTGCTGCCGCCGCTAGTTGCGTCTCACCGCATATCCCTGCCTCACAAAGCGATGCACAAAATGTGTCTATCGAAGAGGCCAGCGTCAATATGTCCGCGTTAGTTTAAGTCACATAAGTTATAAAATTCCCATTAAAAGATTCAAAGACTATTTGGCGAGCACACGCGATTCTTTCGATAACTTTTCTTCAGGCCAATACTGTTATAGGGAACGTTGGAACGTATTACAAAATTTAAAA